>OZ010787.1:110387583-110677583 GCA_963932465.1 Maratus speciosus | reverse complement strand
CTGATCTTCGTAAATGGGGAATTTATAATGTTCCTTGTACGGCTGTGATTTATCTTATATTGGTCAAACTAAAAGAAATCTTGAAATCCGATTAAAAGAACACTCATGGTATGTAATTAATCAAGAAATTTCTAAATCTTCTATTGCCAAGAAATCGTGGGATTCTGGCCATAGTTTTAATTCTCAAAATGCTAAAATTATTTTTAATGCCAATAGTATCTTTGAATTGGACTTCCTTGAAAATTTAGCTATTTATCTTAATCGTGAAGTTATTGTTAATGATAAATTTGATTCCACAATGCTCTCTGCAGCTTGGAAAAACCTTTTCAGTACTAGCATATAATGTTTTTTTGTATTAATTAACATTAGTCTGTTTTTATATTTTATTCATTTATTTATTTTTATTTCATGTGTTCACATATTTTAATATGTGTGTGTGTTTTCCCTTTATGATATATATATTTTTTAAATTTTATTTTCATGCGGGTTTTTTTTCTCCCAACTTGCTTCCTTTTCCCCCTTCTACTCTGCGTTCTTCTTTTTTTATTATACTTTTCTGTGATTGGCTGTTGTCTTCTGATTTCCAATTGGTTGTTGATTTCTAATTTCTTATTGGCTATTTCTTCAGCTTGTTTTCCCTTCCTTTATCTCTCATTTCAGTCTTGCTGCTGCTTTCATAGTAGAAGCACGTCTTCTTTGTGTCTGACAAAGAAAGACTGAGATCTTTCGAAAGGCCTAGCGCACTTAAAAGTTTTTGATGGTGTTTTAAGAAGTTCTTTTTATACTTATTCAATGACTTAAGTATGGAACAGCCCTCCGGTTGCGAGTCCAACTCCGAACCACTCCGTCCCGTTAAAAAAAGAGTAACAATGGAAATGAGCCCTGCATCAGGAAGTATGGTAACGCAATTTTTCACGAAACGCGGTTCGTGTTCGAGGAAAGTTGATTTTCCATTTATTGTTGGTGGTAAATAAAAAGAATCAGTTGACAAATGACACACCGAAAATGCATGAAGCGATAAAAAAATATTATTTAAAATTTAAATTAGTTAAATTTGTTAGATAAAATGTCATCGAGAAAATTAGCAGTTAAACGTTACACCCAACTAGGGTCCTGCCCGCGTAATAAATATAATTTGCGGCACCGCAAATTTTGTTTAAAGCTAATTTGCAACCCGAGCCGAACCAAAATACTTTTATCTGAAACTAAAATAAGTTAATCCAACTCGACCCAAAACCCACAATCAGAGAAAATTTATCCAAAATTTAATTTAATTATAGAAAAAATAGTCTGTAATCCTATATCCAATATCAATTTTATATTTTATATTGAAAAATAAACATGTAAGGAGTCATTCATATTCAAGTAAATAACTTTTCCTCTGAATTAGTGTACCCTACACGAACCCGAAAATTCCGTTTAATGTCAACCTGAAATCCAACCCGAAACCGACAAAAAAAATATCCGTTGACCCAAAACCCGGTTCGAACTCAACTTGACCAGAACTCAACTCAAAAGAAAGAAAGGTCTAAAATTTAATATAATTGTGAAAAGAAAAATAGTCTTCAAGCATATCTCAAACATAAATTCTATCTTTTGTAAAAATTAAACATATAATGAGACTCATTCTTATTTAAATATATAGATTTTCATATGTTACACTAGTCTAAACTTTATTTTGTAAAATTGAGTTAACGCAAACCCGGTCCATAAATTTAAAAACTGAACCCGAAAGCCATTTGAACTCAAAACAATTACACGAACCGAACGCAAACACAACGAAAAAATTCTGTACCAACACGAACAGCGGGTTGGGTCAAATTCAACTAAAATCGGGTTACGTGACCTATCTAAAACAATATTCTGTACACGTTTTGAAAAACTGATTAAACCAAACCGACGAGTAAGAATCAAAACTTGACCCGAAACCCAAACAATTATAGCCAACCCGAATTCCAAAAAAAAAAAAAAAAAAAAAAACCCAGCAGTAACATTACCGCGGGTCGATTTTTTTCTAAGCCAACCTTGGGTCATTTTTTTGAAAACTAACCTGTACCCGACTCAATCAGACCGGGTTGGATAGTGTGCGCAGAAAATCAGTTTATCCGACCCGATGCAGGACTCTACACCCAAGACAAAATATTTTTCCCTATGACAATAAAATTCTGACACCGACTGGGTGGGGGGAATTTGTCCCACCGCCGGATGCCACTCTTGCGGCGCCCTTGTCGAGGATATATACTGTTTATATCTTTTGTTTCATTAAACTAATGTTGCGTTTAAGAAATGTAATAAGCCAGGTGTATCATAAAAATAAAAAATGCTTTCGAATTAGCTTTTTGTGGCTTAAGAAGTATTTCTTGGTTTTTAAAAAAGTGATCTTAGTTACATTAAAAATGTACAATAAGGCATTTTTTATTCCTTTCGGAATATGATTTTAATACGAGGTAATTAAAAATCCAATTAAATCATCTTCTATTCCCAGAAAAAAAGTGATCCCAAAAAACCTGTGAAAGAAACCTTACAACCGTAAGACTTATTTCATTATTTTGTGCCAAGTTTTTTATGCCCAGTTCTTTTTTTCGGATTGATTTTTTTCTATCAAAACAGAAACACTCTTTGTACTTGCTGACGGCCAAAAAATATCCCTGAGGTGATAAATGTTATCAATAAAAAATCCGCATTAATAAGCTTCCGGTATAAAAAGTGTTATTCGCATAGTATTTTCCTTAAACCCAATCTGGACAATTTATAAGTTTATGTACTAGTAGATCGGAAGGTGATCTATGTTGTCCATACTAGTACAATCTTGTTGTAATTCCAATTATCTCTAAGGTGATCAGATACACCAATAGAAAAAAGCCATAAATAAATTTCCAATATGAAAAGTGTTATATAATTAGTGATTTTAATAAAAAGGAAACATCCACAGTACAGAAGCCCATGTACTAACAGATCGCACAATAAATTTACTAAACACTTTCTAAATTTGAAGTTTCTATAATGAAAATTCTCAAGCCATTTTATTTATTTTTTTTATAAAATTTAATTAAAGTTATAATATGAAATAAACAATTAAATTTAAAAAATAAAAAAACCCGACTGCGTAAAAAGCGAACTAATTAATTATTTCTCATCAATGTGAAAGTATTTTTTCAATTCATACTATTAGCTCACACTTTCGCTATATATATCTTGTTCAAATTTTCAATCGTTAATAAAATACTTATTGTTCATCCAATCAAGCTCAAATAATTTTTTTAATCTTGTAGTGGATGACACTTAATGTTAATCCAGTTTTTTCAAATATTAATTCATTAACTAAATTAAATTAATTAATTTTCAATAATCGAGAAAGCCCTCTTCTTGATCAAGGCATTTTAAGCGCCACTGAGGAGGAAAGAAGAATGGAAGAAAAAAATTATCTTATTGACCTAAGTAGGAATTGACTTAAAATATTTTTTTTATATTGCTTGTTTATATTACTTACCTATTTTTTTTATTTACTTGCATTGATGACTTTTAAACTGTGTTTAATTGTTAGTTCCTGTCTATAAACACTGTTTGGATGAGGTGTATAGATGTCTATGATGGTTAGAGTTGCAGTAAAACTAGAGATCCTACACACACAACTTCCAGGTTGTATAATATTTTAACGGAGCTTCTGACTGTAAAATATTCAATGAAACATCGTCTTCATTCTGAAAGACCTATCCAATGGCATGCCACTCAATAGGGTGCGTAAATTTTTTTTCGTCTCTACCGCCATTTTGAATTTATAAAAACAAAACCTAGCCTATAACCATCGGGCCGTTAAGGCGAATCCATAGAGACCTCATTCATTAAAATTCATCAAGCCGTTGGGATGTTTCGAGGGTATAAAGAAATCCACATACACAGATACGCGTGAAACACATAACCCTTCTTTTTAGTCGGGTAATAAGGCCTTTAACCATTCCAATGAGGTTTATTTTTCGCTTTTCTTTTCAAAATCAAGAATGTGACGTATCTTTGAGTACTGTAGTTTATTACAAATACAACATATTTCAAAACAGCAATAATAGACATGCTAAAAAAGCTGTTATATACAGGATGATTTTTTTTTGAAGTCGTGAAAGTAAAATCCTATAACAAAAGAACCACTGATCCAAATGACCCGAAATTTCACCAGAATGCTTCCAAAGCAATGGGAATTTTTCAGCCGTGATTTAAAAAAAACTTAAAATCGCACCGACAGATGGCGCTGTATATGCAGTAAAGTCGGGAGACGAGCTTGCGCACGACACACACACAGTGGCAGTAAAAACCTGAAACACATACACCTCGTGTTCATTATTCTGATCTCAATCCCTGCGATTTCTGGCTCTGGGGGTACCCAAGAATGCTATGTATTGTGATGGTGTTACGAACTTAGCTGACCTGAAGGCACGCATTGTGCACCAGATCCATAGCATCCAGGCGGATATTCATTGCTTTGTTGTGGAACATGCGGTTTCACGTTTCCTATTCGTAGCTGAAAACGGGGGACAGCACATTGAAAATCTCTTGTGTTAGTCGTGCAGTTCCGTATGAATGCTTTGCTCCATATTTTTATTTCTTTCTGCTTCTGCGAAGGTGTTCGCAGTGTCTTTACCCAATTACTGCTTTCTGTATGTTTTTGATATGCGTAATAAACTTTTCTTTTTCTTGAAGTACCGTCCATTGTTTTCCTCCCACTGAGGATTGTTTCTGTTAACTTACAGCGCCATCTGTCGGTGCGATTTTAAGTTTTTTTTTAACCACGCCAAAAAAATTCCCATTGCTTTGGGAGCACACCTGTGAAATTTCAGGACATTTGGATCAGTGGTTCTTTTGTTATAGGGTTTTACTTTCACGACTTTAAAAAAAAATCACCCTGTATATTAGTAGTAAGGATTGGTGCTGTTTGTGCGATCAAAGTTTCGAATAAATTCAAGTTTATCGTTAAAAAAGTTCAACAAGGTTCTCGCTGGAAAGTTAATCTTTAAAAAGAAGTTATGTCTCTTTAGAATGCGCATTAACCAAGATTTCAATTGCAAATTTCGATAAACGTTAGCTAAAAAATAAGTATTCATAAATGATTTTGATGGTAAAAACGATATACAGTGGGAACCGCTTATGATGAAGCTGAAGGTACTGTGGAAAATTATTCATTATATGTGAATTTTGTTATAAACTTCTTTTCAACGCGTTGTGATTTGTACAGAATTTTAGAAAGCTCGATTCATCAGATATACTGATTTATCCAATATTTCGATATAAATGAGATTGTATTATCTATTGCATGGTCTGCCAAAAATAAATTAGGCTTATCTGATGTATCGTAATATGGTGATATTTAAGGGTAGAATAGGGATGTTGGTATATTCAAAGAGGCACTTCTAAATTTTTGTTTAAAATTTTCTATTTCTAAAGTTACCACAAAATTTATGTGTGGCTTTTTAAAATCTCTGGTTTATATTTTTTTGAATCCCAGTACCTCTATTCTAACATTTCTTTTATGGCTAAGCGTATTAAAGTTATATCTCGCATTTTCGTTAGTTTGCCTCTTCGACATTTCTAAAGATAAAAATTGAAAATTCTCTGATATCTGAAAATTCTCTTGATGGTAATTTTAAAAGGTGGGATATACCTTTAGAAACCTATATGAAACAAATAGCATAAAAACAATGTAATATTAATAATAATAATAATTTTGTACAGGGTAGATAGTGTTTCTTCAATTACTATTTTTAAACAACTTTCTTCCCCACCAGAATTTATCGATTTTATTTATATAATTTTTAGCATAAGAGAAAATGAGAGAGATCAGCTTCTTATTCATGCACAAAAACATTTTTAGGAAAGTATCAGTTACTCTTATATCTAGAAACTATTGTTTATCCTCTCATTAATTATTAAATATAAAAAAATAAATTCAACATAAAATGCTTTTTCTATATTTGAACTTTACCGAGAATAATAATATTTCTTTATTTAAAATGTATCTATTAATTTATGTGGAAGTTGATAAGAGGAATTATTAAATAAAAGAAAGAGGAAAATTTGTCTTTTCTCAAAAATTATATAAAGCGAATTAACTAAAATGTAAAAAATGAGCCACAAAAGAGAAAACTTTAAAAAGGTAAATTTCTGTATTACTATAATGATTTCTATTAAATGTAAAAAATTACTGAAATATATATTTTTTATTTCACTGTTAATAAACTCCAGTTCGAGTTTTTGTGTGCTGATGAAGCATTTTAAAAGTTATTATCCTTTTACTCTACAAAGATTTTTTTTTCATTTAGAACGTTACTTAGTTAAAAACCGCTTTTATTTCATGTATTTCATAACTGAAACTCTAAAAAGCACAGATTTACAGGTGGGACTCACAAATTTTTTACATATATAAAATAAAGATAGGGCTAACGGTAATTTATATTAAGGAGAAGGTGGGGAATGAAAAATAGTAAAAATTTATTATTTTGTCTTTCTTTTGCAATATAATGCGAAACTTCTTTATAGTTATGTACGGAAGACAGTTAAAATTGGAATTGAATGTATCCTGTATTTTACTTTACTTTTTTTTACATTATTTATTTTGAAAGAAATATGAGAATCTTTAATAATGCTTTATTAGTCTAAGTTTTGGCATGAAACATTTATGAACTATAAAATATGTAGCTATAAATACATAGTATTTATTTAGCGAATAGAAAAATACTATTTATTGATTGTATACTTATCCAAATTCATACAGTTCAGAACAATTTCGTTATCTTTAGTTATTCCGTTATAAAATATTTGGTGAGCTTGGATATCAAAAACATGTTTATTGCAGAAACATTTTAAGCTTTTTATTTTTAGTTGACTGGTTATAGATTTTTTATGCTACTGTTTTTGCACCATAAATTATTTTTTAAAAAATAGGATGAATGTATCTGAGAGAGATAGCTATCTTAGTGTTATGAATATAATAGTATGATTAGGTTGTATGTTAATCCCATATATACACTATATTGCCATTAATGACCGGCAACTTTCAATTTTAGACATTTTGTCGAATATTTAGAAATATACTTGACATATTCTTCTGGAATTTCAGGATTGAAAAGAACAGGTATGACCACATATTTAGCAATGTCGATAAGGGCGTCAATTAGGGGCCAACAAAAAATCAAAGAAAAAAAATAGTACTTGGGATCACTCTGCAAAATAAAATACACGAAAAGATCTGTCGCTACCGAATATAAATAAACAAACATTGTGCAATATGGGTATTCTTTTGTGTAATAATAGCACGTATATTAATAGAGATATAGCGATTTATTTAAAAAAAATTAAAATATTCTTACATGTTTTTGCTTATGATATACAGGGTTTTCTACCAAATTTAACTCTGGTTTCAGAAAAATTGACAAAATATAGTAGAAACAATATAGTGCAATTGGAATATAAATATATTAAATATTTTAGGAAATATGAGCAGTTGTATGGAATAATTTTTATCTGCGCATGCGCCAACGATAACAGGGATCATTTTACAAAATTTAGTAGTCAACTCTATGGAGCAACTTATTAAAAAATATTTAGGCAAATATCGTAAAAAATCAGAAATATATCGGCGTTAGAGTGAGCAAATTTTTAGTTGTTCTCTAAAAGCAGCTGAATGATAAGGGATTTTCCACAAATTTTCATTTTTAATTTTTAATTCTGTTTAATTTTCATTTTTTATTGATGCTTTAGTTCTTCTTGGATAACCACCAGAACGAGCCTATACCATAATCAAAAGAAGTATCAAAATCGAAGCATTTTTTCCAAATCTACTCGTTGATACTCACTAAATACTAACTTTTTTCTGAAAGTCAGTTCATAGAAAATGACAATTTGTGTAAAATCCCTTATCATTCAGCTGCTTTTAGAGAACAATTAAAAATTTGCTCACTTTAACACCGATATCTTTCTGAATTTTTACGATATTTGACTAGATGTTTTTAATAAGTTGTTTCATAAAGTTGACTATTAAGTGATGTAAAATGATCCTTGTTATCGGTCGCGCATGCGCAGATAAAAATTATTTCATACAACTGCTCATATTTCCTAAAATATTTAATATATTTATATCCCAATTGAACTATATTATTTCTACTATATTTTGTCAATTTTTCTGAAACCGGCGTTAAATTTGGTTGAAAACCCTGCATGTTATAAGCAAAAAAAGTGCAAGAATTTTTTAATTTTTTAAAATAAATTGCTATATCTATATTAATATACGTGCTATTATTACACAAAAGAATACACAGAGTGCACAATGTCTGTTTATTTATATTCGGTAGAGGTAGATCATTTCGTGCATTTTATTTTTTTTACAGGGTGATCCCAAGTATTATTTTTTTCTTTGATTTTTTGTTGGCCCCCTAATTGCGCCCCTTAACAAATCGACATTACTAAATATGAGGTCATACCTGTTCTTTTTAATCCTAAAATTCCAAAAGAATCTGTCAAGTATATTTCTAAAGTTTCGAAAAATTGTATAAAATTGAAAGTTGCCGGTCATTAATGGTCTTTCAATGCATCTTGGAATTATTAAAGACCAATAAAATTTTATCGTTTTTAATTATAGATAATTTTTTTTTGTTTTTTTTTTACTTTACGATATCATTTTAAATGTAGGATACTAACAAAGTGAATTCACTATATATTATATCAAACTTTGTATTATTTATAGTGGTGAAATTGAGGGTGGGCAAGGTGTATAATCGCTAAGGTCCTTGAGCTTTTGGGGAACCAACACGATGAATTGCATAGTGCGAGATCCGGTATAAGAAATATATGTGAGCAAATTTCCGCCATCCTTAGCACTGAGGAAGGTATGCTGTATGCTATCGAAACCGGTATGCTTCAAATTTAAAATTTTTGGTGCTTTTAACTATGTATTTTTACGCTTCTATTATATTGCACCAAGCTCCTTCTTTATAATTACCCTCATTTGATATTTAATGATAATAAAGAATATATGCTAGATAATGTATACATTGATAATTCACAAATATATAATTGGCGAGCTAAATCACGTGCCAATAATGTTAAAAAATAAAATGTTTAATAAAAATTTTTTGATCAACTTTCTCGATTAGTTATTTATGAAAGTCAAGAATCAGCTGAGAGAATATACTCAAAGGAATTGAAAAAATAAAGGATGCTACTGTCCCCTCTGCGCAACTATGGAGTTGCCAGGTATAAACAGGTAAGTAAGCGCTATTAATATACCCTCATAAGATATTTAATCGAATTACACATCAAATGAAAGCTTATTTTATTCCCAATCCCACCGTATTAGGTTGCCTTATCTAAAAGTTTGTTGAATCCATGGTTGCCTAGATTTACGATGTTCAATTTTCTGCGCGAGCGTTGAGAGTGACAGAGAAGCGTTGCGCGCGCAATTCCATTTGACAGACAAAGATGCAGCGAATTCTTTTTAAAGATTTCTCCGATAGTGTAAATATTAACAACGATATCAAAAATTTTTCACTCACACATTCATCTATCAGCGACAATACATAATTATGAAATAATAAAATTTTCCGTTCAAAATCTACGTCTTTCAAAAGGAGATTTTTTTGATCGTTTAAGCGCGGATTAAATACTGGTAAAAGTTAAATAAAATATCACATAATGATATAAATATTTTTTTTATTAATACGTAAATTTATCAATAGCAAAAATACAAAATTTTTATATAAAACTCTTATTCAGACTGAGACTAGTCAGAAGTGCCGATGTCACAATCTAATTCAAATTCTTCATCGTTTTCTCTGTTTCTCGATTCTCTTAATAAGTCGCGTCGTTAACTTGTAAGGGTGTTGGGTCCCTTTTAAATCGCGTAGGCTTCAAATAGCCATCCAAAAACCAACCACGATCTTCAGGATTGACTTTAACGCAGCATGCATCGGTTACATGAAGCTACATAGAATTAACATATGTGCAAAATTTTCTGTTTCAGTGAGATCCAGCACGGTGGAATCATATTAGAGTCGATACGTTTAATCTTCTTCATGAAATGCTCTTTGTCTTTGTTCATTGTATATATTTTTTGAAACAGCTTATATCTAGCGCCATTGATATTATAACATTACCTGATCCCATAAAGAAGGGCAGTAAACTCCTGAACAGGTTGAATTTTATCTTCTAGGAGTTTATTTACTGGATCCGTCAATGATGCGAATATTTTATGGAAGTCCGTTCGTCTTGAAAATATTTTAAAAGGCTTGACTTTCCCTTTGTTATGAAAAGCCGCTGTGTAATCACAGCCCGTAAATGCGTGGAAATCTGGGAGACCCAGGCATAAAGTAGGATCCAATTTCATTGCAAACTCAGTAGAGTTCAAGCAATCAAGATCTTTCTTATTGCTTTTCTTTGATGATGAACCCGCCAACCAAATTTGAGTCTGCAGAATTTTGTAGATTGTGGACAGTAAATTTACCAAGACATCTGTATCATTTGCTTTGACCAATATTTTCCAATTAGGTGGCGCTTTTGATATATGAAACATTATCCGCGTACCTGCCTCTTCATGTTGGCATAAATAACCTTCTTCTTCACGTTTCACGACGTGATTTCCGACAGTATGGTAAGAAAAACAGTGTTCTCCAACTGTTATAAAAAAATTGTTTTGGATTATTGAAACTAGATTGTCATTTTCCCAGTAATTAGCCAATAATTGTACCAGAGCTTCTTTGAAACGATAATTTTTGAAATTTCCGAAAAAATCGCTAGGTCATGGTTGACGAGGTCCTTGGATGACATACGGTCTATCGAACTCCAGCCAAATTTGACGTTCAAAATGTTTGATAGAGGGTGTAATGTGTCTATCAAAAATTATGTGTATTTCAGAGGCGTTACTTGACCACAATTTTATTAAGATCGATTCAGCAACCTTGTCAAATATCTGCGGCATAGATGATCCGATAATATACAGGTAATAAAAATCGTCTATTATTTCAGTATCGATACTAGTAGGCTCAACTGTTTCGACGTTAGACTTTAATATTTGGGCTAGTTTGGATTTGTCAGTTTTTAGCTAGTAACCAGTACACGAGAAAAGATCAGGCGGCGCAGGCGCTAATGGAAACGTTAAGCTGTACTCTATGTTGATGTCTTTCTCAATACTAATCGCATGTAATCGGCCAAAGATGTCTCGTTCCATTTCAAGAACGGCCTTTTGAGTTTTATCTTTGCTTTTTTGAGCTTTGACGACAGACCGTGAAGCGAAACTCTGGATTTTGTGACTCTTTATCGGTTTTTCGAACCTTCCGAGAGGGGAATAGCATTCTGAAATAAACGTTATTTTTTATTGATTTCCAATTGACTTAACGTTGATTGGAAAATCACAAACTTCAGTAGATGCTGCCTTTCCAGTTGAAATATTGAACAGAACATTTTTATCGATACTCTCAACGAACGGATTCAGCGTATTTCTTATAGTCTTAATGATACTCTGAAGACTTTCGTTATCCTTTTTGATTCGACTCTTCTGTAAGGCATGACAGGTATCATCTTTTTGAGATAGGCCGACATGCTCTTTAACGATGGATACAATTTTGGTCCTGATTCTGTGACTAAGTGCCCATCTTTGTCACGCTGATATAGACTCTGCTGCAAGATTATATGTTAATTGATTTGAGGCATCAGCATTAATGATCTTGTCTAACGTTAAGTCAACGGCTGATCTGGAAAAACCAGATTTGGTACGTCGGATACTAAATGCTTTTCGTCTAAATTCAGATACCACACGTGAATTGCTCTTCTGCGCCTTCATAAGATTGTTGACGTACATAAGGGACCACCTGGCATAATTTGGCTGGTTCAATGAAAAGAACAAATCGGAGATGTTGTAAATAGAGTCTATATACAGCTCAAAATAACTACACCGGATGCTTCTTGAAAACTGAAGAAACAATTTAATGAACTCACAGTACTGGAGATAGTATTGAGCCGTCTTCCCATGCTCACCAAGCAAAGTTTTTTTTTGCAATATTCTTCGTAGCCATCTACGAGCTTCCTCAGTACTTGAGGTAAGTCAATTTTTTACCCAAAGATATTTACAATTTGATCCTTCAAAATCTGTAAAAGTTCATCAAGCATCTCAGGATTAGATTCATGCTTAGACAAATATTGCTCAAAGTGAAGGATTTGTAGTGCAGAGGAAGTCAATAGATGGAGACGCTTGCAGCGATTAAAATGCTTGCTGTCTAGAAAGCTATGGGTTGAGCCTCCTGCTAAGACCTCTGCTTGAACCAAAACGTCCACTAATCCACTGCAGTCTATATATTTACCAATGGCTTTAAAGAAGGTCATCTGAGTGTGAAATTTCCCCAAATTAATAAATATATTGTTGTATTTCGGCTTTTCACTTTGCTGTATTTGCATCACCATTTTTGCTATGGCTAAGTCTTACGCGAAATTATTAATTCTTCATTGCACTTTTCAGCAAATTTCATTTGCAATGATTTATTACGTTTCATTTTAACGTTTCATTTACTATAGCATATGACGTTTGCGAAGAATTAATTGGAGGTAAATAATGTATTGTTTGAGATTGACTACTATCGGTCGTAACCATGCAATGTTAGCCTAACCACATAGCTACAAAATCAAGTTGTGCTAAAGACATCATCCCCAGTAAATCCATTTCAATGGCAATATCTATAGCACATTGGCTTGCAACCATTCCCTCTACAATGGAATCAACGGTAAGTAATTCCATGGGTATAGTACGTTTTTGAAAAATTACGGTACGTTTTAGAAAATTTATATATTCCCAGCAAACACATACCTTTCGGCATACAATCGGACCGCAGCTGGCACTGTCGGTTAAGTGTCGGCATAGGCACAGTGGTTTCGGTGAAGCGTCGGCAGCATGTCGGCAATTGAAGCATAAGAATATGCTTTTTCGACTGCCGGTTACCGTAATCGGTCCCCTTATGGTTATATATCGGCAAGCGACTTACGCCGGCAAGTGACGCAGGACCGATATGTGATTTCTGATAGTGGCCCGATCAGATTTGCCAACATCGGTCCGAATTCGGAATTTTTATTCTTAGCCGACACTTTTTTTTTCTTTTTCTTAGTTTGGTTTGAGTTTCAGTTTTGATAATATATGTATATTTCATGTAATTCATGTAAAATTCTAACAGTGATAAACAAAATAAATGTCAAAAATAGCCTATATTTATTTATTTAAAAAAGTGTTGTTGAATTCATTTTAAAAAGGACTTACAATTATTTGAATCATCAAAAGAGTTTTTTAAATCGCTCCTTAAAATTATTATTCATTATAAACTTAATCGTAGAAAAAAAAATATTCGTAAATTAATTGAACTTATTTTCTAGCTATTATATTCATTTTAAAAGCAATAGCTATGTTTCTTATTTTATCTAAAAATCAAATTATTAAAAAAATGTTTAAAATTATTTTACAAGCTATAAAAATATTTAAAAAATCTACCCAACTTTTCATCATTAAAATTTAAAAGAAAGATTCAGAAATCTCACACTTCTTTAGAAAAAAAAAAAAAAAAAAAAAAAAAAAAAAGATAAATTAATATTTCTATTTTATTTGATGATTAAGAAATGTTGATCATTATTGCTACATAATTACTAAAAATATATTCTACATTAAATTATCAAATTACAAAAATGAACTCTTATTCTAATTAAAAGTAATTAATTACCAACTTATTTTTTAATTAAAATTACTTTTTCTATGTTACAAATATATATTTCTTGAATTAACACATTAATTACATTATAATTCCTAAAGAGAAAATTGTATTAAGAGAAAAGCCTCTGAAATTCACTTATTTTATTTAATAAGCATTCTAAAATTTATAAGAAAGATTCAGAAATATCCCCCATTTAAATTTGTCTTCCAAAAAAAATATATATTTATATAAATTAATATTTTTATTTTATTTTTTAATTAAAACTATTGATAAGTAACAAATTAATATTGCAACATACTCATTAAATATATGTTCTACTTTAAATCATCAATCCGACATAAAATGAATTCTTATTCTAATTAAAAGTTATTAATTACCAACTTTTTATTTATTAAAAAAAGTTTCCATGTTAAAAATATATATTTTGTAAATTAACGCAACGCATGTAATTATATTATAAATCCTAAAAAAGAAATTTGATTAACTGAACAAAACCTCTAAAATTTTTTTTAATAGTTAATTATTCTTAAATATATATATTCTTAATTATTCTTAATTATATCTATATCTTAATTATTCTTAAATTTGTTTGCTTTAACGAATTTGCTAAGGTATTTATTTCATTCACTTAATTATAAATTAACTTTTAAATACACGCGCGTAAGACAATTACAAATAAATAAATAAAAAATAAAATAAAAACACTTCAAAATTCATATTTTCCCATCTACCACTTACCTTCAACGACAACCAATACTTATCGATATGTCTTCCCCTTATGACCTCATATAATCCTCCCCTGTTCAAGTCTCAGTGGCTGAGTGGTGAAGGCGTCTACTTCCTGTCCCTGGGTACGATGGATCAAACCCCCCCTCTCCCAACGCTGAGACACGTTCCTTCCAAACATACATTCCACGATGACTAATAGATGGCGCCATCAAAACAGATTTTTTTTCAATTTATGCTGGTGTCGGGCTGCGGCCGGCATTCATATGGATAGCTATCGGCGTGCTGTCGGCATAGTTTTCTGCCGATACGGGACCGGCTGCGTGCCTCATGAATCGGGCCGCATTCGCGCGGCGTATCAAAAAAGATACGGAACCGGTAGCGGCAAGCGGTATCGTACCAATACCGCCGGTAGTGGCAAGCGGCTGTCGCCCGATTGCTTACCGATAGCTCTGTGTTTGCTGGGTTATTCCAACGTTGTCATGCATGGTGTCTTTTCCGGATGTAGTATCGACGAAGCTATCAAAATTGTCAAAAGCTAAATGAGTGCTTTGAGCATGAACTGCATTGATACCGGATAGTATGACTTTATTTTGTTCGACTGCTGTGTAAGTCATTTCAGTATCTAACTCTTCAGCCAAGTTATACCCAATTGTGTGACCATAGCTGTTGAGTGCCGTGAGAACTTGTGAATTAATAAGAGACTTTATAGCCAATCCAAGACTTAGATTTTTATCAGGCTGAACTCGACCTTTTGTTATCATGTAAATTATGTCACTACATACTGACTTAATTTTAACAGAGATCTGGTTTGAAACATCAGAAGAAATATCTGGTCCTGCGATTAAATGGTACGGGTCAATCCATTTCAAGTGGTCCAGCACTGGTTGCTCGACCATTTTTAAAAAATCTGAAATTTTTTGTACAACAACCCTAACATGATGGAAGTTCAAAATGACCATTATTTTAATTTTATTAATTTTTGTTTGTGCATGGTGGCCATCTTTGTTTCATCGTCAGCAGCAATTTTCTCACAAGAAGGATTTACGGAATTGTAAAAAATTCATCGTTTATTTATCCAATTCAAGTGCGGACTAAAGCAATTTGTGCAGAATACAATGGGCTAAAAATCTGGTAATGGAGTAGTTTCCGAACCTAATTGCTTATTGGGAAAATTTAAGCACAAATTTTCCGTTTTTTTCCCAAATTTGTCCGTTTACAAGAGGAAATTTTTCTAGCAAGGAATACTGCCAACATGACATAATTTTTTTTACAAATAGGTCGAAAGTACTTATACTCACACGCCGAGTTCCAGATCTGGGACTTGCTTTCTCTGCGCTAAAACAAATCCCAAATTTTTCAAGAGTGACAAAAATCGCACTTTTCAGGCTTTGATATTTCTGGTGGGGCACGAGATAAAAATCTGAAATTTTTTTTTGTAACAGTATTGTATGGTAGTGTTATGCACCAGGAATTTCAAGATGGAGATTTGACTACAAGCTGAGATATGGCAAGGGCAACATGTCAAAACAATACTGCCAAACTATTGTTTTGTTGCAATCAGAGCTAAGTATTTATCTCAGAGTGTCATTTAAATTTATGTTTTTTATTATATTTAAATAATAGTAGCAGAAAATAAAGCCCTTTGCAAAGCTTAGCAATTAATAAAAAAACAATTATGCCTAAGGCCATACATTTTGTATGGTTTCAGTAATTTTTGTTGTAAGTAATTTTAGTAACTAAAAGAAACCTCAGCACTTTTACATAAAGAAAAAAAATATTTTTATACAAGAGCTGAGACAAAAACAACATAGGGTAAAAGAAAAGCTGTTAATGTTGTCATACTTGTTGAGACATGATCAAACGTGTCAAAACACATTTTTGCTTTTTGGTTCAAAAACCACAATTTTGATCTTTCTAAAAATTTTATTTGTATTAACCAAGTCTTGTCATCTCTTGATAACTTGATTTAAGATCTTGGCCCTGCTGGCTCATAGAAATATACTTTGAGATCACTATGTGCAAGTCTCAATTCGTTAATAATTCCTATGTTGCCTCTTATGAAAAAAATGTGATTTTTCTGCAGTATAAATTTTGAAAAGGCTTTGGGTATCTTTACTTTCTGAAAATTACTTGAGGCTGATGCATGGTAACATCGCATAATGTTTCATTTACTGGGACATACTTATGGTAGGAACAAGTTTCAGGGACTGGCAAGCAGCATTAAAATTGTGGTTTTTAAACCAACAAGCAGGAATGTGTTTTGACACGTTTGATCATGTCTGAACAAGTATGCCAACATTAACAGCTTTTCTCTTTCCCTATTCTGTTTTTGTCCCAGGTCTTGTATATATATTATATATATATATATATATATATATATATATATATGAAACGACAAAAGCTAAGCCCCTTTTTAAAATCCCCTTTTTTGTCCTTTTTTTAAATTTAAATTTAGAAATTAAAATTAAAACTTTTAAAATGCTTTTGTAATTGTGTCTCAATTGATTGAATGAAGTTGCCCCTGTTAAGTCAGTTTTCCCGCATCGAATTTTATAACTTTCAAAGATCGTTTTGGCACATCTCATAAGAATACTTTTGCTGAATAAGTGCAATTTGTAAGTCTTGCTGCATTCTATCGGCCAATCCGAGCCACCGCCTTTATCCCGGGCAGTCAATCATTCAGCTAATGACCAATTATAGTTTAAAGACGCCTCCTTTGACTTCAACGGCCCCTAGCAGGAATAATGCGAAATACAGCATATTTATACCGCTGCACGGGTCACAGGAGAGAGTTTTTTACCATCAAAAGAATGCCCTAACTCCACGACACCCGGCTCTCTAAGTATCACTTTACGATACACCTAATTTCCCAAGCCCGATGTCCAGAAAGTAAAGTAGCAGCTCTCAAACCAAAAGGGGCCTGATTTCTCAAAAGGATGTAACCAAAGAACAATAAATCAGGTCCCCGGAAAAACTGTGTCTTTATTGGAACAACTACTATCTTAACCTGACTTTGATTTCCCGGACACCACTTACGGCCGGCGACTACGTGACTATGCTAGAAGTTCCGGGGGTTCGCTCAGAAATCGGCACGCACGCGTCCGCGGTTCGCGCCCCTGCCCCCAGTGGTCGGGCACTGACCGACAGAAGATCCATAACGGGAGTAGCGGCTAACTCGTTACATTGAAAAGTCGGCACGACGGAGCATTTACGCGGGTCAAATCCCATAGTTCCAGCAATTAATTCTAGCAAAACTCAGGGGGTGTGTAACAAGTGGCAGAAGGACGAAAGAAATCTCTAAAAAAAACAGTTAACAAATCCTTTTTCTGCCTTCCATGAGTGAAAAAGAAAAAGGAAACGAAAAAAACAGTCTTTCCCTAGCGATTAATTAAGAGAAAAAAAATGATATATTACATCTGAATTTCCTTGAGTTTTAAGCCCATTTTTGTTACAAATATTGTATTGCAATTTTTTTGAAAAATATTCCATTTTTATTTTTATTTGTTTTAAATTGTGCCTTATATTTTTGTGTAATTTTGTGATATTTTGCATTCTAACATGAGTACCCCAGACCCTCCTAAAGAAACGAACGACTTAGAAAATAAGTCAGATGGCTCTGGCAATGAGAAAAATCAGCGTCTGAGTAATGATGGAACGCTAGTTCAGAGTCCTGAAGAGAAAGATAGTCAGAAGTCCGGGTTTGCCACACAGACACATAATGTAACAACATTAGGTGAACAGATCCTGTCAGCTCAAACTGAGTCTGGTCACAACTCAGTAACCGCTAGCCAGAAAATGTCCATAGAACCTGATATTATTGAATTTTCACCTAATTCGGATATGGTTTGGACAGCTTAGTTGACCTATTTCGAGAGTATCTGTATAGAACAGGAAAAATACGACTTCTGGAAAATTACGCACATACAGAAATACTTAAAGGACAGTGCTCTTACGTTGTACATTAATAATTGTCTAAATGTGATGCATTGGTTCGAATTTGTTACTTTGTTCAATGAACATTACGAAATACCTGACACTCTTTCTTTAACTGATTTTTCCCGTATCAGGTACAAAATTGGAGAGGACCTGAACGAATACTATCAGAAAATGACTAAAATAGGGAGAACCTTAGGGTTAGACCAGAAGCTTATCTTGGAAGGACTAACGGAGGGCTTGCCGCTAGAAATGCAAAAGCTAGTTATTGCAAGCAACCCCTCGACTACACATTCATGGCGTGAATTATTATTCAGGATTTGCAAACTGCAACTGGACAGAAAGGGAAATGACAGCAAAGTTGACGCAAGCCCGCAAAACCCCAATCAATATCGACAATGGCGACCCTTTCGCCCCCCATATGAGACAGGACAGAATTATAACCGGCAGTGGAACTACCGAATTCCCTATCAAACCCCCCCGATTCGTCCTTTTGCATCTAATCAAACACGAAATCCCCAAAATACATTTAGACCGACGTCAAATGTTCAACCGAGACCAAATGTACATCACCAGACCATTTTGACCCCCTACCCATGCAGAGTTTGTCTTAATATAGGAATACCAAATGCGTATCATTGGGTGGGAGACTGCCCTTTTCGACAACAAGTCTTAGCAGTTCCAACCCCTAGTCCCAATATGACTGGTGCAAACTCCAACCCAGATCATAGAGCTAATGAGTCATCCGAAAATATATCTAGTAATCAATGACGGTTTCTTATGTCCGGACATATACAAAAAGAAAAAGCTAGCTATAAAAAATCAAATAGAAATTATCAAAAAAATGCTGATGTAAAAAGTGAAGGCTCGCTACCGTGTTTGATCGATACAAGGAGTTCTATCAGTGTTATTCCTCATCATTTAGCCCACAAACTTAACCTAAAAATATGTAAAGTTCAGCAGAGTATATCGGTCACTCAAACACAAGGTGTTCTTGCTTTGAAAGAAAAATGCCTTGTTAGTTTGAAATTAGGACGTATCTCTAAGAATGTTGAACTTTTTATAATTAATAATCAGTTACCTTATGCTTTGATTGGGCTACCCCACTGTAAACTGTTTAAATTAAATATTGACTGTGTAAAAATGCAAATCACTCAAGAGAATAAGAGAGTACCTCTCATGGACAATATTTCAACAAATTCATCTCATCATATTTTACATTTATCAGAGACTTATAATAGCCAGCCAGGAACTGCAAATGCAGAGATATTCGAAGAAAATTTTGAGCCGGAGTTGTTCGGGACCACTGACCATGTGCAAAATGTGCAGACTGTCAAGGAACAATTACCTGCTCTTCTAGCCAAATATGTCTGTATTTTCGCTAAAGATAAATATGATGTAGGCTGTGTAAACATTGAACATCAGAGAATACAATTAACATCAGACCTCCCCGTTTCTTTAAGAGCATATCGCACTTCCGTTAAGGAAGAAGGGGAAATTAAAGAACAAATTCAGAATTTATTGCGAGCCGGTATCATTAAAGAAAGCTATTCCCTTATTCATCACCCGTAACTTTGGTGTATAAACGTGAAGAAGGGAAGAAAACCCGGTTATGTATTGACTTTCGGAAATTAAATGCCATTACAAAAACAGATGCAGAATCCTTACCTAGGATAGACACCCTGTTAGATAAATTGGCGCATGCTAAAGTTTTTTCCACACTTGATTTGGCCAGTGGATATTGGCACATCCCTATTCACACTCGACATACTGAGAAGCTGGCATTTGCCACCACATTTGGGTTATATGAGTGGAATCGTTTACCATTCGGATGGAAAAACGCGCCTGCTTGGTTTAACCGTACCCTCAGAAGAATCCTTAATAAATACAAAATTGACTTTGCCTGTAGTTACTTTGATGAAGTTATTGTATTCTCCCAAAATGAAGAGGAACATTTGTGTCATTTAGAGATATTATTTAATATCTGTGTCCAAGAAAACCTTAAACTCAAATTGTCAAAGTGTAATTTTATTAAATCCAAAATTCCTAAATTAAATAGAAAATTGTCCATTTTCTAGGATATGAAGTCTCGAACGGTTGTATCACACATGACAACCATAATATAGAGACAATTAAGAAATTAACACCACGTTGCAAAGGAATTACAACGTTTTTTGGGATCTATAAATGTTTATCACAAATTTATTCCAAAGTATGCTAACATTCGATACCCTCTCAACAATTTGTTGAAGAAAAATGTCCCTTACGTGTGGGACCAAAATTGTCAAAATTCTTTCGAAAAGTTAAAAAATGCTTTAATTGAAAAACCTATATTAAAGTTGTTTGATCCCAAAACACCTTGTCATTTGTTTGTAGATGCATCAAGTCATGGAGTGGGATGTGTTGTGAAACAAGTTGATGAAAAGGGAACATTACATCCTATAGCATATCACTCTAGAAATCTTCGCGATTATGAAAAAAATTATGCAATTACTGAGTTAGAATGTTTGGCGATTGTGGATGCTTTAGATAAATTTTATCATTATTTACACGGTCAAAAATTTGTCATACATACAGACCATGCGGCACTTACTTGGCTCAAAAGTGTTAAAAATTTAAGAGGACGTCTTTTCTGCTGGTCCCTAAAACTTAGTATGTTTGACTATGAAATTAAATACCAAAAAGGCTCCACTAATGTTGAAGCTGATATGCTATCTAGACAGCCTGTTTCAGAAAATTTACCCCATATTATACATCTTCTTGACTTGAATGAAGTAAGAGACAATCAGAAAAAAGAAAATGTAACAGTTGATGGTAAAAAATACACTGAGATAAATGATGTTGTTGTAATTAAAAAGAAAAGTTTGTATAAGATTGTGGTCCCCATGTCTTTACGCCTACCCCTCTTATAAAAAACCCGCACACAATTTGGCCATCCTGGAATTTATAAGATGATAAATTTAATCTCTCCGCAGTATTATTGGCCTAAAATTAATCAGGACATTGAAAATTTTGTAAAACACTGTCACACTTGTCAGATAAACAAAAAATGTAGGCAAAAAAGATTTGGCTTATTGCAATTAATGCCCCCAACAGATATACCTTTTGAATGTTTAGCAGTAGACTCTGTTGGCGGATTTAATTATTACAATTCTACAAAAAAATATTTGCATTTAGTTGTTGACCATGCAACTCGCTATGTGTGGGGTTTTCCTTCAAAAAGTGTAACTACCGAAACTTATACAAACATTTTGAAGCAATTATTTCAGATACAAGTACCAGATAGATTGTTAACCGACAGAAATGGAGCATTTACAGCTTCCAGGTTTAAAAGATTTCTTCGTACTTACAATGTAAAACACAGATTGACGAGCAGCCATCACCCAGAAACGAATGGGAAAATTGAACGCTAAATCAGACTATTGTCACTAGATTAAAATGTAAAGTCAATTCCACATCCAAGAAAATACCCTGGACTAAGCTTTTAGATGAAGTCTTATATGAGTATAATAATACTCCTCATTCTGTAACCCAATTCACCCCTAGTAATTTATTGTTAGGAAAATTACCATATAATCCTCCTTTACCAAATAATAGTTATTATCCCCCTGTGGAGGAAGCTAGAAAATTGGCTAAAGAGAGAATAATTACTTATCATAAAAAGAATAAAGTCCGTTATGATGCTCGTTTCCTTCCTGTAAAGTTTAAAGTTGGTGACATTGTGATCTATGAAGAATTTCATTATCCTAATACCCGTAAACTGACTTCGCCATACTCTGGCCCCTACACCATTTTAAAACAACTTTCTGATGTATCCTTTAAAATTGATAAACCCAGTCCACATTTTAAGAGAAATTCTGAAATTGTCCATTCCTCCAAGTTAAGATACTACCACCCACCTCAAAACCTTAAACTAAACCATGAACAAACCCCATCTATCTCTTTTATCTTTCATTTTTTATTTTTGCTTTCCTGTCGTCTCCCTTGCTCGTAGCATTTGGACGAGGACCCAGCTGGGCGTGTAACCCAACCCCCCAGCGACGTAGAATGATGGTGACAGTTTAAAAGTACTGTTAGAATTTTTTTAAATTTATAACTATATTATTATGATGATTTTGTGACATATGAAGGGGTCCTCCGCTCCGTGGCCACCCATCTCTAGCCGGACTGTTTTCCCGGATTCTCTTTCCAGGTTGAACGGATAATCTGGCAAAAATGCTTCGCTTCCCCTCTGCAGGTGAATATCGATTACCCACCTTCCTTTTTCGGTAGTGCAAGAGGCACATTTTTTGGGATGATATTCACCCCAGAGTATTAAAACCCATGTTACACTGACCCTGGGCATGTTGAAAATTATAGCAAGCGTATATTTATAATTTTTTAAGCTATAGTTTTCCTTTTAAAACAACTTAGTTTGTTTTTCATAAAGATAACACTTGGCTGCATCATAGAAGTAATTAAGTCACTACAACACCAGAATGGTGTACGAAAAAAGGTGTTTGTTGTTATTAGTATTACAGTGTACTTTTACTTTTATTTTATCTCAGTGTGAAAATTCATTATTTTTAGAAATGTAAACTTTTCAAATTGCATTTTGATATACAATATATTCTGGTTGATAGTATTAGTGCATATTTTGTATTATTGAATATTTTATATTTTTGAACATTTTGTAGTATTGAATATTTTATATTTTTGAATATTGTGTATTATTGAACATTTTATATTTTTGAATATTTTGTATTTATGAATAGTTTTTACATTTGAATATGTTATATAGTTTTCAGTATGTTTATCTTTGGATATTTTAGTATACTGTATATGTTAATGTGTTAATGTTACAATTTAACACAAAAAAGGATGTTTCTCAATGGACAATACCCAGAGACATTTACAGAAACTTTATATTAAAAAAAAAACATCCAAAAGACTTGCTTTAGAGACAATTTGGTGTAATTAAAGGTCCCATGTCTCGAGACTGTTCCATTATTATTTTGCTGCAGCACCATTGAAAGAATTCCAATGTTTTACATAAACAATATTTTTATGTAAACTTGATATATAAATATAAAAATAGGTCCAATTGACTTGAGAGCTAGCTGGAGAAAATCAGAATCTAAAACCAATAATAAAAAAAAACACACCCTGCGTTAAATTTACGAGATGAGACCCACAGGTCTTGCAGGCGAGCCCTGTGGCTCTTGTTTTACTGGGGGGGGGGGGGGGATATGAAACGATAAAAGCTAAGCCCCTTTTTAAAATTTAAATTTAGAAATAAAAAATTAAATTTTTTAAAATGCTTTTGTAATTGTGTCTCTATTGATTAAATGAAGTTGCCCCTGTTAAGTCAGTTTTCCCGCATCGCATTTTATAACTTTCAAAGATCGTTTTGGCACATCTCATAAGAATACTTTTGCTGAATAAGTGCAATTTGTAAGTCTTGCTGCATTCTATCGGCCAAACCGAGCCACCGCCTTTATCCCGGGCAGTCAATCCTTCAGCTAATGACCAATTATAGTTTAAAGACGCCTCCTTTGACTTCAACGGCCCCTAGCAGGAATAATGCGAAATACAGCATATTTATACCGCTGCACGGGTCACAGGAGAGAGTTTTTTACCATCAAAAGAATGCCCTAACTCCACGACACTCGGCTCTCTAAGTATCGCTTTGCGGTACACCTAATTTCCCAAGCCCGATGTCCAGAAAGTAAAGTAGCAGCTCTCAAGCCAAAAGGGGCCTGATTTCTCAAAAGGATGTAACCAAAGAACAATAAATCAGGTCCCCGGAAAAACAGTGTCTTTATTGGAACAACTACTATCTTAACCTGACTTTGATTTCCCGGACACCACTTACGGCCGGCGACTACCTGACTATGCTAGAAGTTCCGAGGGTTCGCTCAGAAATCGGCACGCACGCGTCCGCGGTTCGCGCCCCTGCCCTCAGTGGTCGGGCACTAACCGACAGAAGATCCATAACGGGAGTAGCGGCTAATTCGTTACATATATGTAAAAGTGCTGAGGTTAGTTACTAAAATTACAACAAAAATTACTGAAACCATACAAAATGTAAGCCTTATGCATAATTGTTTTTTAAATTAATTACAAAAGATTTATTTTCTGTTACTATTATTTAAATATAATCTAAAAAGTAAATTTAAATGATACTCTGAGATAAATACTTAGCTGTGACTACAACAAAACAGTAGTTTGGCAGTATTGTTTTGACATGTTGCCCTTGCCATATCTCAGCTTGTAGTCAAATGTCCACCCTGAAATTTCTTGTGCATAACACTACCATACAATACTCTTATAAAAAAAAATTCAGATTTTTATTTCGTGCCCCACCAGAAATATCAAAGCCTGAAAAGTGCGATTTTTGACATTTTTGAAAAATTTGGGATTTTTTTTAGCGAAGAGCAAGCAAGTCCCAGATCTGGAACTCGGCGTGTGAGTACAAGCACTTTCGGCCTATTTGTAAAAAAAATTATGTCATGTTGACAGTTTTCCTTGCTAGAAAAATTTCCTCTTGTAAACGGACAAATTTTGGAAAAAAACTGAAAATTTATGCTTAAATTTTACCAATAAGCAGTTAGTTTCGGAAACTACTCCATTACCAGATTTTTAGCCCAATGTATTCTGTACAAATTGCTTTAATCCGCACTTGAATTGGATAAATAACCGATGAATTATTTACAATTCCGTAAACCCTTCTTGTGAGAAAATTCCTGCAGACGATGAAACAATGATGGCCGCCATGCACAAACAAAAATTAATAAAATTAAAATAATAGTCATTTTGAACTTCCATCATGTTAGGGTTGTTGTACAAAAAATTTCAGATTTTTTAAAAATGGTCGAGCAACGAATATGACATTTTCTGGACCACTTGAAATGGATTGACACGTACATAAACTCATAAAGTTGCTCTGGAATATCGCATTCTCCTTTTAACACATAATCTACCGTTAAACGACTTGGCAGCTTTCGGCTGGGCATACTTTTAACACTATATCTCAAATCATGCACGACTTCTTGAAACTTACTGTCCTCTTTTTTCTTCTAATTCTACATCATGACTTGCCAGTGATGATATGTCCATATCATTCACGTATATAATCCTTTTGTTTTGCGGTCCAGTAGATGTTTCAATTTTGAGACGATCGCCAAAACTTTGCGTACGTTTTCTTCGAGATATTCACTCCGATAAAGTGCAACATCTTCAGGGCATTTCTTGCCCTCTGCAAACTCCAGCAACAATGCCCTATACCAGGATAATATTTGCGTGATGTACATTATTTTATTTTTATTGATGATCTTTTCTGTATAAATGTTGCAAGACAGTTAAACGCTAACTTATGTATCACTCGGTCTTTATGCCAATCGGTATCAGCGTGTTCCTCAGCTTGACGTTTCATCCGTATTTGAGATGATGAGAAACAAGTTGGAGGATACGCGACAATTTCATACTCAAGTTTATCAAGTACCTCAGAATCATTTTATGTAGATGCAATTTTTTTAAAGCTTGGTAGCAGTTTCTTCAGACTTCGGGAATATTACTTAAGCTGTTCGCTGACCAATTTTCTTTCGTGAAATATTGCAAAATAAGCAAACCGTTTCATTCTTTGTTGTGGTAGACGATCGTCGCGATGAGGAAGCTTCAGCAGATGCAGCATCAATGTCAGGCTCCAAGCGTGACGAGGTCCCACGTAACATTACTCAATCACTCAGTGCTATTTGGTCAGGTGTCATTGAAGGAGAATCAAGATCAACCTCGGTTGACGATGCATCACATGGTACCTAGAAAAAATATTTTGTTAAACAATTAGTTTAACTTTCAAATAGAATTCATAAATAAAAAGTAATTTAAAAAGTTATATCGACTTTAAAACAAATAAATTAACGAAAACTATGAAATAATATATGCACGAAATCAACTAACAGAAAATTCGAAATCAAAATTAGGAACGAAACAAATTAGAGAATTACAATTGTTTTTGCGGTCGCGCAGTGGAGTATTTGACCCAAAAACCTGGCCAAAAATGCAAAAATTAAAATTTCATCTACAATTGTAAAATTTATATTTTTTAATAGCTGACAAATTGGCACGTCGACCAATGTCTATTTCAGGAACCTGAGCCATATGCGGTACCTCCAGGCCTCAGTTGAAGAGGAAAGTTCTTTGGAAGAATACATGACTTTTTGTTGATTTTTGGCATTGTTGTTAATTTTAAATGTAATTTTTTGTGGTTAAATGAATTGTTGAACTGAAATTGAATAACGTTTACGTGTTTAAGAATGGTTAGAGCTTAGTGTTAAACTATGTATTGAATTAAATAGTTTAGATTTTAATATAATAAAAAACATTAAATTTGTAAAAGGGGTATTTTTAAAGCGTTTTTGGCTCTAGTTTAAACATATCGAAAGCTTTTTAAAAGGGTGTCGGACTTCGCCGAGCCATTTTTGGACTATAATCGTGTTGGTTATAGTTCTGAATGCCAATTTCACAAAAAAAATTCCGCATATTCTTGCCATTTTTTCATATAATTTTTTTTTCGGGGGACTATTTAAATCCCATTTTTTGCGGCAACCGAATTGAAGCGATAAAAACTATATTTTTACTCTCGTATTGCAGGTTTTTAGGTTACAGGATATTGCCTGAGAGCTTTTGTCCCTACAGATTCTGCATGTATGCATGTAAGTACATACGCAACTCGATACCGCTTGATAGAAATATCAGATTGGCTTCAAATTGTAAATACTTATTTACTGCAAAAATTTCCCCCAATTAGTTTCGGTGGCTCATGGGTAGAAAATAAGGGGAGAAAGCAGGGAACTATAGAAGTCTGGAGTAGACGCAGAAATGATTAAAAGTTTGTAAGTAATATTGAAAGTCATAACAAGTGGGCATCATATTGACGAAATAAAGTTCCAAATATCTGCTGATGAAACAACAAGACTGTATGTGAACCTTTACAATTGGTACCCCATGATTACAACAATGCACAAAGTTTTGATTCGTGATGGAACTGAAATTAAGAAAGCAGTCGTACGCATTGGCCAACGGTCAGAAAAAGATGCCATGGCCAGATACAGACAGTACAGTACAAAGTGCTCAAGAAAGTGTAATAGATAAGTTCGCAATGAAGATGCTCCAAATTGGCTTCTTTTAAGCAGTGATCCTTTTATAAACTGCTCTAGACAAAGACCAAGGGGAGAAAGCAAGCCATACAGTAGCGAGACCCTACAACTTCTTCTTTCAGCTACGTCTGATGGTAGTCTTGATAAAAGCCAAGAAGAGTGTGATGAAGAAGATGATGGTTGGTTGTGTTTATGTCGGCCAATTATCAACACGAGGGATATAGGCCCTATGGGGGGAGTGCCCTTCGTGGGGGTCTTTCTAAGGGAACCTAACCCGTATTAACGCTTGGAATTCCAAGGTTCGAAGAAAACCACGAAAACTCCGAACGATTAGGCCGACGGGCGCGATTGGGATCGAACCTAGCACCTCCCGTCTACCAGCTTCGAGAGCGGAACCTCTCGGCCACTGGTGGGGCGATGAAGAAGATGAAAAACAGAGTTCTGAAGAATCAGATTGAAACTGGTATTCTATTAAATACACTGAAAAATCAACCAGAATATCTATACTGTAGAGACTCCACATTATTAAATGTAATTTTATCAAATCTTTGTTAAATGTAAATTAAATGCAATAATTATTATCAAAGTAAGTTAAATGTAAATAGTAAATTTTATAGATAGTACAATTAAATACATTTAATTAAACGTTACTAGTAAATAAAACAATCTATCAACGATTACTTTTCTCTTATAAACAGTAAACATTTAAGGCTGTTAGTCACTCAAATTCCAAATTCCTTTCGGTAATGTTAAGTCTATGGGCATGTGATGTATTCGTATTTTTAAAATATCTACTTTGTAAATTAATATTTTGACTTCTTTTTTCTTTTTACTCTTCTTAAATGATGTCTCTTTTTTTTCTTAGTTGTCAAAATATTTATAAAATGTATACTTATTATTATCTGAAGTGATAAAATCTTACTTAAACTTCGTCAGATTTATGTGCAGATTCCAAACAACAGGATATAAATGTTAAACAACCGACATAACACCGTTCACACCTAAGCAAAAGGCACTGCCGATACATTCTAGGCACTCGTTATGTTTATTGCCGCTACGCGGCGATTAGGCCGTCACCCGCCCCGATATCAGGAATCAAACCCATTCAACTGGGGCTTCCCGGCAGATAGGGGCCAGATCATCGGTTAGAAAGAAAGATATAAAATATTAAACTAAGCTATGGGTTTGTATGCATACTACATAGTATGCTAAAAGTGAGCTCAATGAAACACATAGCACAATTAAAACTTTCCATTCAGCCATTCCATGAATAAACGGAAATGTACTTGAGAACTTTTGTGCAGCTCCGTATAGGATCTATAGAATGTATCCACACCATGTAATATTTAAAAAAAGTTCAAATTTAAAAAGCATATCACAACTACAGACGCACTTTCAGCAATTATTGGTCATAGACTTCAATAGTTAAATTTATTCTTCAGCCAAATTCTTTTGTGTGTCCCTGTAAATGAACGATATATTCTACGCACATCCTATTCTACAATAAGTGCCTTAGTACACCTCAGTATTATATATAAATTTCAGTACGTTTAAAATAGTACAATATCATTAAAATACAAAGTAAATGATTTTTTCCCATAGATCACAGTGCAAGGGAATTCTTCGGGTGTCTCTGTAAATGAACCGTAAATGCTATAGACTTAATTTACAATACCAAACATGTAATAGTGATACCCAATAAAATCTAAGAATTTCAAGGCAAT
The DNA here is from genome assembly GCA_963932465.1 of Maratus speciosus. Classification (NCBI taxonomy): domain Eukaryota; kingdom Metazoa; phylum Arthropoda; class Arachnida; order Araneae; family Salticidae; genus Maratus; species Maratus speciosus. Next base: position 110,648,336 of record OZ010787.1, on the reverse strand, counting down.
CGAGCTACACTGCTCAAAAAAATTAGGGGAGCAAGCAAAAAAGTGAAGAGAACAGTGCATGATAGCCATGTATGGGCATACAATGGACAGTACTCGAGAAACAATGCGCAATTAAAAAAAAAAAAGACACAAAAATATTTGTAAGGGAGCTTTTATTCTTTCAAAAGATGAAAAGAACATCAAAAGATTGTTTAGGGCAACAATTTGGTTTCATGTAAATGATAAAAAAAAGTATTGTTTAGAAATGATGCAAGATATTTAATATGGCGTGTGGTCTCCGCGAACAGCTAAGACTGCTGCACGCCTGCTTTCCAGAGATGCGATGAGGTTATCGATAAGAATTTGGGGACTACATCTTCACTGTTCAAGAATTGCAATCTCCAAGTCCAGGACAGTAAAATGATGCCTTTGACTCGCAGCAATGCGTCATCTGAGTATGTTCCAAACATGGTCGATCGGATTTAGGTCAGGAGAGTATGCTGGTCATTACACACGCTGTATTGTTTTAGCTTCAAGCATGTTTTCCAGAAGACGAACTGTATGGGATCTGGCATTATCATACATTTAAAAAAGAAATCACTAAATACTACAAAATAAAATACGACATGAGGTCTCAGTGTCTCGTCTGTATAACTTCGGACCGTCAAAGTGCCATTCCGAATGGTATACAGGCCCGTACGTGCTATGCTGATTCCAGCCCATAGTATCAACCTACCTCGTCTGTAATGTGATCTTTCACGAACGGATGTGTGATTATTTTGAGTGCCTCTTTCTCTCCATGCCAAAACACATCAGATGTCATATCCAGACTGAATCGGGACTCGTCTGAAAACAGAATTTGACTCCAACAACGTTGCCTCCAAACTCGATGTTCAGTTGCCCACTTTCTTTGGGCTACACAGTTGCTTGTGATCAACGGAATACAGAGCATTGGCTTACGTGCATAGAGACCACCCTCATGAAGCCTATTTCGGACTGTTTGGCTGGACACCCTTCGTCCTGTGGCCAAGAACATCAGTATTTGCAGCAGAGTAGCATTGCCCATTCCGTCTCGACGAGCTGTTAACAGGATATATTGGTCATCAGTTTCTGTGATAGAACATGGCCGACCTTGCCCTTGTCGATGTTTACCATTCCATATGTTTTGGAATCCATTCCACAGCCTTGCATTGACACTTCTTGCCACCCCAACAGCGTCCGCTACACTTCGTTGTAATTCCCCAGATTCAACTGTCCAGATAACACGACAAACCATGGATTCTGGTAAATCACTTTGTTGTGACATTTTCAAGTCACCTTTTCTTAAAAGACAAGCTGAGCAACTGAATTTCACAACTGAGAAAGTGAAACAGACGTTTCTGCAAAATCCCGATTTCTACACTTATCTCCTATTTCTACTTTTTGACGTCATAAACTATAATTTGTATGTGAAGTTTTCTTTATCTGTTTTCTACTACACTTTAAATTCTGGATGTTTTATTTTCCGTTACTTATCGGTGTAAATATTTGCGTAATTTTGTTAAAGCGATGTGCTCCCCTAATTGTTTTGAGCACTGTATATTTACATAGAAAAATATTTTGGGCCATGATTTCGGGTCGAATACTCCACTGTGGCTCGATGCGACTATAAGTCTTCTACCTTGAAAACAGCTGAACCGATTTTGATGAAACTTTCACTATTCCCTATTTTGCAGTAAATGTAAGCCAATAAAAAAGAATGCTCAAAATCGGACTTATAGTTTCGGAGAAATAGGTGGAAAAACATAGATACATACAGACAAACATACATACAAACATACCTACGTAAACTTACAATTTGTATATTTTTGTGTTTAGAAGCCCTAATACAGCATCATATGTGAATATAATGCAGTTTCAATAATGTAACATACATACGTATCGAATTGATAACCTCCTATTTTTTTAAGTCGGTAAAATAGAGATACAACCATCTTCAATTATTATTATTTAGTCTGTGATATACGGATAGACGGACATGACAAATTTGTAAAAGTTTACATTCTTGCAAAAATGATTACGGAACACTAAAAACAGATAATATTTAATTTAAATGGTTTTAATACCTTGGATAAGTTAACAGTACAATCAGGATTGTTCATTCCGGTGAGATGAGCGTCAGTTGTAGACATGCTTGCCTCCCTCTTCAAAAAAGATACATTTGATTAAAAGAAAAAAATAACACAACATACAGAGTATTTTTAGCAATTAGCATTCCTCAATACGTACAGAGTTTTGAGACGAACTAGGAGACGTTTGTTGCTTCGGATTGATTGAGAGTGTCGGTACCTGAAAATATTACATACCAGTAAGTCACGAATATTAGACAAGTGGTTTCGCAACCTGGTGGGCGGGAGTATGAGCAATATGCTTATTTCAATAGGAAACTAAATATTATGTACTAACACCATGATTCTTACAAAATTCTGTGTCTTCGTCATTACATTTCTTGCTTAGAACGGTTACTTTTTATAGCAAGTAGAATGATGACCAACATTATTCATAGAATCCAAGCTTAACCTAAATTCACCATGCACAATTTATTTTCGCCGAAATAATAAATTTAAAAAACAATTCTTAAAAGATTCATTATGCAAATCAATAGTAGAATCCTCTAAAACACACAAAAAACACTTTTTCATTTTCGAGCACACGATATTTTTAATCAACACCGATATTTTTTAATACAGAATACTCGAGAGCACGTTTGTTTACAACGGAATTCGGAATTTACTCCAAAAACTTTTCGGCCGGTCAAGTCATTCTTGTCTTTTACATAGAATAAGGAGCGTTTTCCACTCTCTTTTACTAAGAAACTGCCGGGTGCACACCTGCCTTGCTACATCTTTGTCTGTCAAATGGAATTGCGCGCGCAACGCTTCTCTGTCACTCTCAACGCTCGCGCAGAAAATTGAACATCTTAAATTTAGGCAACCATGGATTCAACAAACTTTTTGATAAGGCAACCTAATACGGTTGGATTGCAAATTAAATAAGCTTTCATTTGATGCGTAATTCGATTAAATAACTTATGAGGGTATATTAATAACGCTTACTTACCTGTTTATAGCGGATAACTCCATAGTTGCGCAGAGGGGAGAGTAGGCAACCTTTATTTTTTCAATTCCTTGCGGTATATTCTCTCAGCTGATTCTAGATTTTCATAATTGAGTAATAGAGGAAGTTGATAAAAAAAAATTAATTAAACATGTTATTTTTTAACATTATCGGCACGTGATTTAGCTAGGCAACCTATTTGCGATTTATCAATGTATACATTATCTAGCATATATTCTTTATTATCATTGAATAACAAATGAGGGTATATATTTCTTATACGAGATCTTAGACTCGACTTCAGTGGGTTGTCGTGCCAGCTGAAGTTTTTAATCCATAGATTTAAAAAACACAAAAATTTTCTATCCAATAATTAGCTTTAAGGAGATAGCGACCCATTACTTCGATAACACCATGCTTAAAGGAGTTATAAGAAATCGACAAGAGACGACAACTGACGATAAATTACAAGAGGAATAGAAATTGGAAGGAACCACTCAGTCTTACCAGTATTTAACTGTGACAACTGTTTTCATAGAGAAAGTATTAGAGGCACAAATATTTCTATCAGATGCAAAGAATGAACGGCATTGTTCAAAGTTTTTATTATGAAACAGGTTGATGTATGTTATTTGACTGATTGAAAGACGAAGTCTATATTCCTAAGCAATGACACTTCAAATGTGTATTAGCGTACTAAGGTGGGAGAAGAACACAGGTTGAAAGTCAAGTCATATGTTTCAAGTTTCAAGCATGTTATCTCCACTAGAGGTGCCAATAACTCTGCCACTAGCAATAAGTACAGCGTTCAGTCTTGGAATGACAGACAATTTTCTTGATCAAGTACTTCAGTTCTCGGAAAAGTAAACAACCCGTGAATGAAATTATTTCGTCGAAACGAGTTGAAGAAAAAACCTAATAACATTGGATTCTAGATTCTCGATACATACATTTTCATCTCCTGGCTATTTCAATTATCCAGCTGTAGAACAGTATTTACCATTGGCAATAGTCCCTTTTAGTTTCCGAATTCTTTTGGGCGTTCTTTTGGGCATTTGTCTGAATTGAAGCATCTAACAAGAAAATTTGGGACAATATTTTTTGAAATTTCTGCGTACATTTAGAGCCTAACACATGTTTATATGCTTGAATAATAATTGATATACGAACGACAGCGCTCTGGCTTCATTAATTGTCATTTGGATGGCATACGATTATGTCATTTTACTGTTTGCACATTTTTACAACTCATGACATCCTTCTTTTCTCGACACAACTTCGAAGTTGAATAGTTTTTTTTTATCAATGCTTAAGATATCTGACTGCTTTAACTTACGCTTGTCTATCATAATGAAACTCTAGGTTATGAGGAATTTTCTTGACATTTTTTCCAACTTTTCCGGTTATGATGCTTCAGGTATCTCTATAAATAACAATATATGCATCTAACATTTTAGACGCAATTTAAGATGACTTCGCACGAACAAATTCCGCTCTATCTTCAGAATAAGCTTCAGTCATGATTAATTTTGTGTTTTGATAAAAATTTCACATAATTTTTTTATGCCAGTAAGCGCTCCTCATGAGAACTTGCATGACTACTCAAATCAAACACACTTTCTACGAATTAATTTCGCTCAGATGATCAGAATATATTCTGCCTTGATCAGAATATATGCTGGCATGAAGCTCCTGCCATGATCAAAATTATGTTTTAACCCTTTCAGGGATAAAGTAATTATATTCGTAAAATGCTAAAATAATTAAATGACGCCAGAATTTACAAAAAATGTCTATTTGAACGTAAGTAAAAGCTTTTATTCAGGTACTCGGAAACACCCAAACAAGAGAGCTAATCACAAACGTGTTTCATGGCGTCATCAAAACAGTGGGAAAAAGCCCTACCAAACCACCCAATAAAACCTGTCTCGGGACGACCCCGGAATACAACAAGCATTAATTAAAGTTAAACGGACAAACAAAAAGTTGGAAGCACTCCAACAATATTAATCACCAAAACCACAACAAAAATTTCAAGCAACAATGCCGATTAGGTTATCAAGATAAGCCAACAGAAGTTAAATAAAAAATAGATAGTAATAGTATTAACAGTAACTGTATATAAATATAAAAGAAGTATTAAAAATTGTAAATACTAGGTTCAGCGTAATTTACAAGTTTACAACGACTAAAGAACAGATGAAGTAAAGAATGGGAAAAATTGAAAAACAAAAACGACGCACTGTTTCTTGTCACTTACAGGTTTTACAATGACTTCTTGAAAATAATGTTGAAAGGTGTCTCCATACCTATAAAAAATACTAGTACTTTTTGAAGTAGTTGTAATAAATGTCTTTGACTGAACACCAGGCCAAGAGATCAGAACACATTAAAGTTCAAACGAACTGCTTGCAAGTTTAAATAATGACTGTTTATTAGTGATGGGCGATGTCGATATTTTTCATTAATTTTATCGATACTATGGCCAACTAGATTTTATTGATACTATAAATTTTTTCATCGATGCCTCTACGGACAGTGGCGTAGCCAAGGGGGGGGGGGGTCCAGGGGGTCCGGACCCCCCCCCCCCCCCGAAAGTAGACATGGTTTACTGAATCATGGATACAAATACAACAGTAAACACTGCTAAGACAGAATCACAAAGGATCTATAAAAAATTCCGCTTTAGAGAGGTGTTCGTCTTAGAAGGTATAATTCAAAGGTATGTCTTTTTTTCGGAACTATGAACTTTTCCGTTTTAGGCAGGTTTCCGTTATAAACACTTTCCGTTTCCGCAGTATCGCTTAAAACTGCTAAAACGTACTCACTTCCCAAACTTTTTTCTTTCACGTAGTCTTTTCTTAGGTTCTTCATTTCGGAGTACCCCCATTTCTCATAAACACGTCCCCCTCCCCCCCCCTCCACTCAAGGAGATAACGTAAACATGCTTTTTTCCATTAGTAATCTTCTTATCACAACCATATAATAAATCGATGCAAATTGCATTGATATTCCTAACATTTTTGTGAATTCCGCCATTACCGATATTATTTTCACATACCCCAGCAGACCCGCCTCGTACCCCCAGGGGTACGCTACCGCAGGTTGGAAACCGCTGCTATAACACCACCTCTGATGAGCATAAATCTATTACAGGAAAATCTGTGAAGATGAGCTATCTCAAATGAAAACAATTCAAGGTTCGACGAAAACAACACTATATATTTGTACTTGCTAACGTTTGAAACCTATCTGAAATGAAACTTGTTCCAATTGTGAATCCTTCTTGGCAGGTTTTCTGAAAACACGGAATCCTCTCATAAAAAAAAAAAAAAAAAAAAAAAAAAAAAAAAAAAAAAAAAAAAAAATTAATATCCCGAGACGGAGAAATAACTATACAAGTATACCTGCTATTCCGTTTACACAAATTTACTGTAACTAGATTAAACGTAAAACTTCTTTATCTTGGACTTCGATGGGGTTCTGTTGTCGACACTTATGGGAAAGAACGAGTTTATACGAACGCAATAACGATACATTGGTTGAGTTTTGTGATCCTTATCTTTGTTCACATTATAACGGACAATATTAACAATTACTTTAAATCTGCTGCCTGCAATTAATAAAAGTAACTTTATTTTTGGACTGGTTTTATGTTACGATTTTCAAAATACACTGGCGAGAAAAATTAAAGGAAAAACCATAAAAAGGTGCTTTATGTTAATTCTATTAAGGGAACTTCCAGAAAGGTAATTCAATGTCAACGTTATCACGTAGTCCAATGGGATTAACATTCGCTACAGAAATATATGCAAATTTTTCAGCCTCAGCCCGTTCTTTCGGTTCACGTGTGAAAAGGAGCGCACGTGGGTAATTTGAAGTCTAATTTTAAGGATTGTACGTGTAATTAGGTAAAACTTTGCTTCTAATAGGTGGGATATGTCGTCCAGAAGACATTTGACCGATTTTGAGAAATTGCGTGCGATAGGGAGAATGGAAGCAGGACAGACACTCTTAGGTTTCTTTAAAGACTTATAAATAGCCAAAAGCGTCATGTCAAGAATCTGTAAACGGTTTAAAGACACCGGTATAATGTCCACAGACAACCAGGTCAAGGTAGGAAACGCACCACAATAGGCTCTCAGGACTGTAATTTGCCAACGATTGCTAAAAGAAATAGGCAATTGACGTCAGTTTAGATTGCAGGGAGTTTGCTGCAGCAACAAGAACTCGACGACTATCCTGGTTTACTGTGAGTAACAGACTGCATGCAAGGAAATATATGATTTGTGTTCCACTAACTCCGGCAGCGAAATGCGCCCGGTTAAAGTGGTGCAGATATCATCGTCATTGGAGCACCACGGATTGGAGCCGAGTTCTCTTTACCGATGAATCCAGATTTTGTTGAGAGAGTTACTACAGACGTGTTACCATATGGAGGGAGAGAATCACATACAATAAGGCTGCAACCATCCGTGAAAGGCAAAGGTCGTGGAATCGTGGTATGGACGGACATCATTTTGAATGACCGCAGTGACGGGCACATTTTTACCAGTGCAACTGTGAATGCTGTAATATACAGGGATGAGATTCTTGACTCTCCTGTCAAGTTGTTTAAGGGTTCAGTCGGAAGATTCGGAATTTTATGATTATTAATGGTCTAGAAGGGTGCTACCCCCTTCCACGGAACTCTTAAGTATCCCTTCCAGAGCTGCGTAAATCCGACCCGTCCGAAGCTTACTGCTGAACTTGGAGAATGTTCTAAAACTGTTTTGAACCATCTAAAATAAATTGGCAGGGAAGTACAAAAACAGAGACCACCATGAACCATTTTTTACACATTCTAATACTTCCAAAATTGTGCTAATCCATCACAAATAAACTTATTACAAAAATTTAACGTCCTCAAAGACGACCAAATATCGGAAACAACTATTAGATCGAATATGGTATCAAAATTGGCGAGACATGAAACATGGAAATCCAAAAGAATTATGGCTGAATAAGACAATTGTAACAAAACTGCTTTTTCCAGCATGAACTATATTTGATGTGTGTGCTTCTTACATTACAAGTTTCTGTAGCTAAAAATACAAGATCTTTTTCTTAAAGTTAAAATCTTCCCACATAGCATTTTTAGTTTTCAGAAAATTTGCAACAGTTTTGCTTTGAAAACCTGCAAAGTTGCAGTAAGCTCAGCATGCTAAGACTGAAAGTTCATAACAAGACTGCAGCAAGATAACGCAAACGCCGAAGTCACCACACTTTGAACTTGCAGCTAACTTGTCGTGCAAGTTAAATTCATACTGTATCAAATTTATTGCAAACTAACGGCAAACAAATAATCAAAAATGCTGCAGACTTACTGCAATGTAATAATCTTTCCATGTCACTCTATAAGTTTAACCCCTTCGAAGGGGTCCATAGAGCTGATCAAGTCTATTGATGCGAACGCGCCGTCAGAAGGTGCATGCATCGGTTTTATCACCACAAGCAAGTTTAGGTAATATTTGTACTATTCATTTCGAGCATTTTTTGGTATTTAATAAGTATAGCGCTTAGAAAAAGCGGTGCCTACCGAATAAAATTTCTGCAATTTCTGTGTATGTGCTGATTGTCTATTCTCTCAACAGAGGGATTTTTTGCTTTCGTCATTTTCGTGAATTAAAGACAGTCTTGCATCAGTTTCACAACAAACTACTCATGCAAGTGGGTGATGGTATACCTTGCGGGAGATTTGTTGCGCATTTCTCAATTCAAATTTGTCACGGCAAGATAATATCAGAAATAATAAATTTGCCGCTAATGTCCATGCTATCTGAGTTATCTCAAAAACTCCCATGGGGAGCGCGGCGGATCGCATGAATGGCTCATGCGATTGACACTCATGTGAAATCATTATCCAATATCTATTACAACACAAGTTCTTAATTCAATGGCAAGAAATTAAACATGGAAATTGCTGTTTTAAACTTAACCACTTGATCCTAACTTTATTGTAGGCAAATGTTATGTAATATGAAACTTGATTTAACCCATTTGCTGACAAAACTATAAAGTAATAATTTTCAATTTTTTTGTTAAAAGTCGTTTGCTACCACAAATTCAGAAATGTAAATTTCGCTTTACTAATACAGCGAAATTTCTGCCAATAAATGAGGCAATTCTTTTAATTCTAAAATAGTGGTGACAAAGTAATTAATACATTAAAGACACGAGTATACTCGTGGATGACAGCAAATGGGTTAATTAAATTTATCTCTTCATTATGCTCTCAGATTTTTACATCATAATGAATCTTTTTCATTGGTAAATATTAATGTAACTTCAATGTATTATTAGTTGCAGTTATAGAGATCGGCCTTACATTTTTTATCCATGCTTTTTTTTTAATTAAGAAATTAAATAAGGATATACATAAATTCTTAAAGTTACTCGAAATACTTCTATTACGCATACACAGTCAAGACAAGACTCAAAGGGACTGGTAAAAAACTCCATTTTAGACAGGCTTCCATAGAAAGAAGTGTAATTAATCATGTTTGTAAGATACACAACCTCAATAAGATCTATTGTTCGTTTCGCAGGGATTCTGAAACACTTCCGTTTCAGACAGGATTCCGTTATAGAAAGATTCCACTTTCACAGGTTTCACTATGTTTCACTAAAGAACAATAAAAATCCCCTTTCAGACAGGTTTTCAGCAAATTTAATTATATCGTAATTCATATTAAGACCATATAACTCTTCCGTTAAAGAGAGGATTCTGTTATAGACAATTACTATTTTGACAAGTTTTATTCTATTCATATGACATAAATAAGTATATTTATATAAATACACAAAACTTGTAAAAATGGAACCTGCCTATAACGGAATTCTGTCTTAAACAAAAATGTTCCGTGCTACGCGAAAGAATACTATACAAATACACCTAATAACACAAATACCTGTGTAAAACGGAATTTTCCAGCAATATTTACGATTTCATCATAACAGGTTTTACTATATATATATAACCTGAAGGAAAAATTTTGGACCCCCACCGAAACGAAATCCTGGCTACGCCACTGTCTACGGATACTATCGTTCCTTTTTATTTTATTTCAAATCGTCATTGCGGTCGGTACATCGACACGGGTAGTATCATATTAGATGTAAATTTCCAACTGGGCGAAAAATGTCTGGATCAGGATTCGAACCAGGATCTCCTGGCTGAAGCCGCCAGTGCTCTACCATCTGAGCTATCCTGGACGAATCTGGTGGAACTTTTTCACCCAGCTAAACTTAATGATTATAGCATCTGGTAATGCTCTATCATCTGAGCTATTCCGGACGAATCTAGTGGAACCTTTTCACCCAGCTAACCTTAATGATTATAGCATCTGGTGCCAGATGCTAACTCATAGATGCCGACTCAGAGAAAAAAAAATCGGGCCGGCCCGGTAAAAAATTTAAAAGTTCGGCCCGAGCCCGGCCCGGTATAACAGCTAAAAGTTCGGCCCGAGCCCGGCCCGGCCCGGCCCGAGTGAATTTCTACAAAACATTAATTTTTACGTCGATTTGGTTAAAAATTTCTCTCGTACGAGGAGTTCAGGCCAAAAATATTTATCTTAACTTTTCTTTTCATGTTTATAATCTTCATTTTTATAGAAGTGCCGCAGGGTGAGATATTTATTTTTTTAATGAATCTCTATTTCTTGTATGTAAATGTTTCAGTTATCATTAATATTGTTAATCCATATTCCATGTATTGAAGTGTTAAAAGTCTGAAAAAATACTATACAGTAAAATCAAAGACGGAATTGCATAGAAAAAAAATGCGTTATAGAGAAGTTCCCTTCTTAGCAAGTGTAAATGCATTATATATTCTTTTCTTACGTAGTAGTATAGATCATAACCCGTAAGGCATGGTGACGTCACGGCGACGTCGTTGTGAAGTCACACTGTGATTTTGTGACCGTCGATGTCACGTCACGTGACGTGGATGTGTTGTCATAGTGACTAGAATGCGAGGTCGTTATGGCCGTTTTAAAGGTCGTTTGTGACGTCACATTGTGACCACTCTGTGAAGTCACGGTGTGACAAATTTGTAAAAAGTGTGTCATTTGTGACTATTTTGGCATTAACTTTGTGACGAACCTGTGACGAAAGTGACAATGTTTTGAAGTCACACTGTGACCAATTTGTGAAATATGTGTCATTTGTGACGAACTTGTCATAAACTCTGTGACGATTTCAAATGAAAATCAAATTTCAAATTAATTGCTTAAAAGGCGCAAAGGAGAACTAGTGAAAAAGATTCCATGCAGGAACTCGAACCCGGGCCATCAGTATAGCGCACTGACATTCTACCGACTAAACCACATGGAAATACCCAGCCTGGAAAATTTCTCACTATTACATGTTGGCAAGGCTACAAACGCAGCACGAGATGCAATATTTATCGTGAGCTACCGACATGGCGCAAACACGAAACTTAATTAAATCCTGCATCGATTGAAACTATATTAATACTTGGAAATTTTTTAAGAGAGAACCATTCGCCTTGCATACAATATTTCAAATGAAAATCAAATTTCAAATTAATAGCTTAAAAGGGAATTTTAATTTGAAATTTGATTTTCATTTGAAATACTGTATGCAAGGCGAATGTTTCTCTCTGGAAAAATTTCCAAGTATTAATATAGTTTCAATCGATGCTGGATTTAATTAAGTTTCGTGTTTGCCCCATGACGGTGGCTCACGATAATAATTCCATCTTGTGCTGCGTTTGTAGCCTTGCCAACATGTAATAGGGAGAAAATTTGCAAGCTGGGTATCGTTCCATGTGGTTTAGTCGGTAGAATGTCAGTGCGCTATACTGATGACCCAGGATCGAGTCCCGGCGTGGATATTTTTCACTATGTTGGCCTTTGCGCCTTTTAAGTAATTTATTTGAAATTTGATTTTCATTTGAAATATTGTATGCAAGGCGAATGTTTCTCTCTGGGAAAATATCCAAGTATTAATACTGTGATGATTCTTGTCATAAAAACTACGATAATTTTAAAGTAAAGTTTTGTTTGAAATATAAAATTTTATCTTTTTACCGTACTTTTTAGCAAAATATCGCTATTTTGGAGTCCTATTCTTCTAAAATATTTTTAATTTTCCATTTAAAAAACAGTGCTTATTAACTGACATCTTTTTTTATTAAGTTCTAAGCTTTATCTTGAATTCAAGCTTAATATTAAGAATGTGTAAGCTTTTTAATGTGTTATGATTTGTCATTGCTTTATTAAATGCGAACATGGAGTCTAACGGACATTAATACAACTGTTACTTATAGAACTACATGATAAGCCCTATTTATTTAAATTTTTTATTCCCGTATATATTGTATTTTGTGAATATGAGCTAATTAGATTTGGTATGTTTTATATGAAAAGACTGATCTGGGAAATAGAAACAACAAGTAAGATATATCATGCGTTAAGCATAGATTATAAAACACTTTCCAACTCTTCCTAAATGTTTTAACAAGACATCTGGGGAAATAACGTAAATAAGATAACTAAGTAAACATGAAAACGCGTAAAACATTTGAAAAACTGATTTACGCAGTTACCATCCACTAAAAAAATCATAATTTTTTTAAAAAGGTAAAAAGAATTGGATTTTTTTATTTAAATCAGATTTTTAGGATTTTTTTCCCAGCGTTCAAATACTGAATAGCTATCATGAGTTTTAGGTTTCCAAAACAATTACACCACTAATTGCTAACATAAACTATGTTTTTACACTTTAATTAATAAAATTATAATTGTTAGTTAGTAATTACAGAAATAAAAACTGCAAATTAGTAGTTTCATTAGGTAGTATCATACAATAATGTTATATACATTAATATTGTAATAATTATGTAAAAATTTATAAATACTAGTGACACTTAACATTTATTAAAATTATTAACTGCATTTTATATTAAATAGCTAACATTACTTCAAATTAATTATTAAACAATCAACTCTCTAATTAGGAACATATTATACATTTTTAAACCTTAATTATTAAAATGATAATAATTCATTCTAGAAAGAAAAAGGGACAGGATGCTAGTTCAAAAAACGGGCACTATTTCATGAGGAAATATATTAGTAATGTGTTTAGTAATGATGTAAGAAAAAAAAAGAATATTTTTTTAGCATTATAAGTAAAGTGTCCTTAATTTTTAATAATTTTATGAATAACAAATTGAAAAATACAATTAAATAACATATTTTAATAATATCCTGTTTTTTCTAAAAAAATAAAGTTTTTTTTTTTTCTTCTTCTTTTTTAAGGCAGGGTGCATTTTGCCAATTCCAAAAGGGGCATGGTGTGGCACCATTAAAAAAAATGGCCTAGAAGAAGCAGTATAAGTAATTACAGAATTAATAAAAACTGCAAATAAGTAATTTCATTAGTTAGTAGCACAAATAACAAAACTAACAAATATTATTTGCAGCTCATTTTGCTTTTGTATTTAGGAAAATTTCTGTAAACCACCAAAATCTATACTTACACACATGTACGTGTATGCTAACCAAAAAAAAAAAAAAAAAAAATGAAAATGAGTTAAACCCAATCATATAGAATAAATATAAGTTCGCCCCTCATATCTGAAATCCTCAAAATATTTAAGTAACAGCATTATTACCTCTATTAGCTTTCAATGGTTCAATTTTTTAGTATATATGAGTTACAAAAAAAAAAAAAAATAATAATAATAATAATAATAATAAACATTTATTCAACCTATACCAAAGAAGCTCTTGCTGTGCTTAGCATTTTTATACCAATTATTTCTTTTTCTCTTATGCATTCATTTACAATTTAGCTGCTGAGCAGATGTCATTCTTTCATTCTTCTTTAACTTGAGATTGCTATTAATTACTATTTATTCTTTTACTTGTAGAAATGTAATTACACTTGCTATGTGTATTTTATATAAAATAATGCATAAATTGATTACCTAAAGGAAATTATGACATTGCAAATTATGTTAGATTTAAATATCCTTTTTAAATGAAACTGTTTTAATTTGGATAAAAACTTAAAAACAATGCTGTTTACAAACTCAACTGTTTTTAATTTTTTACAATACTAATGAATTAAGCTTAGAAACAATTATTTAAATCTCTTTTTTTGTTTATTCATAAGTCAAAATACCTGTAGAAACTTTCAAATTATGTTCATGTTAGATTTTAATACTTTTTTGAGATTTTAAACATTTAGAAAATTTTTGATTTTAATCAATGATTTAAAAAAAAAATCGGTTGATTTAAATCATGATTTAATCGCTGATTTAAATCAACCGATTAAAATCGTTGACACCCTACCATCCACAGCCAAATATGTTTTCCAATTCTTTCAAACAGTCCTGTATTTGATCTGTAGATTGATATATATATACTATATAATGGAAAAATTTAGTTTATCAAGGAAACGCATAACAGGTTGAAATTCTCTTTCAGCAATCTATACTAATATATGGAAACATACTTAAATAATTTTGTACAACCCTGTAGTTTACCTAGAAACTTTATTACACGCCCCTATTTAGTTAAAATTTAATTCAAGCTAAAACACTCTTAAAACTGCTGTAATCACATTTCCAGAAATTATAATTCATAGACGGCAACGTATCCAATTCTTTGCGTGACCCTGTATATCATTTTATCTATATACTACAAACATTTCTTAGTAAATTAAATACAGTGCAGCGTTAAAATGCATAACTTATTTAAAAACCACCTTTAAGCAATACCCAGTAACCCTTACGAATACTTTTATATAGTCCTGTATATGAATTATAGCATATATATATACACCATATACTATGCATAAATGTAGTGAATCATAAAAGCGCATATCATAATTAAAAATGCATTTCCAGCAATCATCGCTAATGAACAGTACTTCGGATACAATACAGTATCTGAGATATTTTGTGTGTCCCTGTAAATGCTATATACACTTCGTATTATACAGGAAATAATTTATAGTATGTAAACCTAAACGACGTATATCAATTTCATTACATATCAAATAGATTAACATAAATAAAGTACGCTGCAAACAATTCCCTCCACCCCTATATCATTATGTATTGTAATTCCTTTTTTAGCCCTGTAAATGAACAATAACTATTGTTTGCATCGCATATTCTATGGAATGCACATTTTAGTGCGCCTCATAAATGCATATCAATTTTATTCTGTTTGAAAGCGTGTAAAATCATTAAAAATCATTGGAAACGATTTTTTTCCCCACAGGCCGTAATGTAATGGAATACTTTTGACTGTCCCTGTAAATGAACTAAAGATGCTACAAACTTCCTTACAAATAGGGACATTGCTATGGTAAACGTCAATAACATCCAAAAATTTCAGGTCAATCCGAGTATATTTACGCGAGTTAGAGTGCGGACAGACGGCCAGACAAACCGAAGTCATAAACACTTTTCAACTTTATCGGGCCTGAAAAACACTTTATTTCAATGCTTAAATATTATTATTTTATTTTTTAATGCCAATAAAATAAATGTATCGAAAACGTAGAAAATGAGTTTACAATCAAAGAAAATTTAATAACTGATTCTGAATGTCTACAATTAAATGTTTGATTAAAATCACAAACAGCAAAAAAAATGCTTAAATACAATTAAAAAAATAAATATATCAATTTGAAAAACACTAAATAATTAGTGTTTATAATTGTACTATTAAACAACAACAAACTACAATAGATGAAATAAATGCATTTAACAATTTCTCAAAAATCTTTCCATATGTTATAAGGAATTTCTATTATTTTATAATTTTGGCAAATGTTAAATCTGAAAACATTGGTATGAAGATTTAAGATTTTAAATACTAATTTAAAATATTATTAGCAATGAAAAAAAAATTCTTTCAAAAGTAAAAAGACTTTTTCCCAGTATAATGTTAATTTCAAAATTGAAACAGTTTCCTAATATCATTATAATCGAATATCATATTTAATTCCAAAATATTAATGACGATAAAGACTGTGTTAGAATCAGTCTCTGCATCAGCTTTTTTTTCTTCTAGCGATGGCAGATTAAGATATTTTAAAGCATCGAATCGGAAAAGAATACCAGATCAGTCTCATTGCATATAACATACTACAACTATTTAACTCGTGATAATAATCTATCAAACGGAAACGGAAATAAAAAATTTAAATTAAATAAGACATACCTTTTAAGTTCCATAAATAGTTTAATAATATCCGTGTTTTATCCTAAATTGTCAGACATACTTCCCGCGTCAACAGTTCTGATTCCTTATTTTATTCTGCGGTTTAATCGAGCGCAGACGATATTGGCAAGCAGGTGCTTATATTGTATTATTATAATTTTTTTTTGTAGACAACAGATTTTTAGAGTTTAAATGCGCAATCATTTTATCTTTATGTGAGTGTAATGAAAATTTTTTATTTGAATGAAACACCTGCCTTTTTTCCTTCTTTTCTTTTTTTTTTTTAAGTAAAGTTTGTTTTACACGTAATAAATAAAAATTAGGCATCTTCTTAATAAATGAAAAGAGAGTATACAGGATAAAAAAATTTTCTTTGTCAATCTGTCATTTTTTTATATTCATTTTCTGCAGAATAAAACAATTTGTAAAATAGCTTTTTTTAAAGTCGTATCTCTAAAATACGAATCATTATATCATGGGTTTTGTATAAAATTTGTATAAATATTTTTTCGTAAAATGCTAATTTTATTTAAAAAGTCTGAAAGAAGTAGAATTTAAAAAAAAAATAGTTATATAAATAGTTAAACACTAACAGGAAAAAATATGACTTGAATGCAAATTCTAAGCCAGAAATGCATGTATGACTAAACTCTGAATACTCTTTCTACATGCTCATTAAAAGCTACAGACTTATCTGTAATAGAAAATTTTAGTTTGAAACCACAGAAGTGTTTTAAATACCACTAGTCGACAAAAAAAAAAAAACTTCTTCTTTGCAAACTAAATATGTAAAGTGTACAGATTTAATATTCCTAATTCTGAATATGTTATCCAAATTACGCCAGTACGTACCATTTTTCCGAGAAACACTTTTATAATAATAACAATCAGTGAAGGATTAAATTGCAATGGTAGATAAAATTGAAATCATAAAAAAGTATACTTTCACTGTCTTACAAGGAGAGGGCCAACCTTGTTAATCACAGATTTTGATTATTTTAATATATGTTGTAGGGTATAGACCCCTTAGTCTCAGGTTCAACGGATTTTATAGAACGCTCGTTAGTTCTTGAGAAACGGGGAGGGAGGGTCTAATATTAGTACACATCTTAAATACTTACGTTGTAACAAAAAGGGCAGGTTCGGAGTAGCTCAGTTGGTACGGCGTTTGCTGGCTGATCAGCGGGCTCGGGTTCGATGCCCGAAAGCTCTAAATTTGTTTTTCTTATATTTTGTTTTATAAATATACTTGTAATTATAACTTAATAATCACATTGTAAATTAAAATTTATAATATTTTATTTCAATTATAATTTTAACCTATTTAATTTTTTTACTTTTAACTAAATAGTTGTATAAAACATCATAAAACTGATAATTTTTTAAAATTCACTTTTAAAATGTATTTCATATATTCTGTATGGACGCAATGATATTGAACAATTGTGTCAATTCGTGATTTTAAAGAAATATCATTTATGCATTGCTTTAACAAGAAAATCAATACGATGATACTATTACTCTGTTTTTAAAGTAACAAACATAATTATATTAAAAATCAGCATCGTAATTAAATTACAACGGATTTTTTGCATATTAAAGATTTTTAAATTTGTAATACGTATGCTTGCGCTTTCAAATATTTCGTTTTCCTCTTTATCTTCTTTCTGCTTTTATTTTTATGTTATTTGAATATGTTTTATTTTATCATAACTAGATGGCACTACAACAGGTTTCTAACAATTTTGGAATTTTTATTATTCAATAATAGATCCAATTTCTTTTTAAATATCTTTAAAGGATGAGAAATAACAGTTCAAAATAAAAAATGATAAATTGAAATTTAAATTTGTTAACATTATAATTAATGTACGATATTAAAATTTTTAATTGAGATTATTAAATTATAATACAAAAAATGCAGCGCCCTCGGGCATCAAACCCGGGCCCGCGGATCAGCCAGCAAACGCCGTACCAACTGAGCTACTCCGAACCTGCCCTTTTTGTTACAACGTAAGTATTTAAGATGTGTACTAATATTAGACCCCCGGTTTCTCAAGAACTAACGAGCGTTGTATAAAATCCGTTGAACCTTAGACTAAGGGGTCTCTACCCTACAACATATATTAAAATAATCAAAATCTGTGATTAAGAAGGTTGGCCCTCTCCTTGTTAGATAACAAATTGATAAAATATAGCATGAAAATCTACTTTGTTGATACTTGTACCGTGCATTTGCCTTTTTATGCCCCCCCCCCACCTCTTTTTGTGTCCGAATTTACTATTTCCTATCCACTAATATGTTTTCATTCCTTATGTTGCTGTAACTCGGGCATGTTTAAAATATTTCTGTTCATTTTCAAAGATTTTTGATGTTCACATTTTTGTCACGCTGTGACTTACAATATGGTGGTTTTTTTCGTCACATATGTGACATGACGTACGTTACATGCAGTGACATAACAGTGATGTCACAATTTTTTTTTTTTTAATTGCCAGAAAATATAATTTTACATAAATAACATGCTTTGAATATTTTATGTAATTTTTTAAAGTTTTCTAAGAAGTTCACATCTCAGTCACAATGTGACATCACTGAGTGGTGGCATTTTGGTCACAGATGTGACGTGACCACAGTGACTCACAGTGACGTCACAACGACGTCACCGTGACCATGCATGCTATGAGGGAAAGTAGTATAGACTAAACCATAATTTTTACCATCGCTTTTTCCTTACGAAACATTTCGTGTTAGATTTATTTTGGAAATGTCGCAGGAACCCGCTTCGAGGTGAGTTTTTTAATGACAGGTTTTAATGTAATCTGCCATAAAACATAATAGCTAAGAAAAACAGTGGTGGCCAAAAAATGACCACTTCGTGGCCTACACATTTTATAAATCATTTTAATAAATTATTAAGAGTTGATGAAAAAGCTTTTGACAACAATTTTTTTTCTATGGAAAATACAATACACAAGAAGAATTTCAAGATTCGCATCTTTATCAATTTTAAGTAATCATTGTTCCCCTTCAAAAGCACATCTCCTCCCTTTCCCATTATTGTTACTTGATTGCCATGTATTAACTGATTTTAAAAATTTAAATATGTATGTCATATATTTATTTATTGCGTGGGAGGACCGGCACTATAGTCATTTCTATTTACAATTTATACATTTCCTTTTCTAACACTGCTTGAGATTTATAAATATTATAAAGTTACTTGTACCTCGATCAAATTTTTCAAATTTTTTATGATAAATATGTTCAAGACGGTTAGATTTAAATACAAATTTAAATAATTTCAGGTGCAAACGTTTCTTCATGGGACATATAGCAGAGCGAATATACAGGGTGTCCAACGAATAAGACCCTGATTTCAAGAATAATATCTCAAAAACAAAGATCAGTAGAATTATGCGGTAAACGGTTTGTTTATTAGCTAAGCTGTAAAAATGTTATACAGATGTTGCAAAATTTAGTTGCAAAAACCGTTAACATATGGAGCTGTAATCGCAATGCCTATAAATTGTGCAATAGCGTCTCATCCCTAGGTGGCTCCCTACGGAAGAACGAAAATTGGGAACGTTCACTTTTTCGTTGGGGTGATGTGCAGAAGTGGAGACAGCTGGACACAGAATTATTGCATCATCTTTACTTTTGAAGAATTTCAATAAAAAAGTTTATAAATCATTATATAAGAACTTATTAAAATATTTTATTTGGGTGATGTACAAAAGCGGAGCCATGTGTTGACAGAATTAAGATTTATTTCAAATTTTGTTATAAGCTATTTCAATCTGTATACCAGTATCTCTGTGGTATGTTTTTTCTCCCCTAATTGGTATATCGTGGAATCGAATACAAGCAGAGAAAGATTTGAAAAAATTGGAAATCTTTACTTTTTAATATTTATTTAAATTGTGAAAAAAAGTTTGAATAAAAAAAATCCAAAGTTTCTAGTTTTAAAATTTAATTAAGCTAAAAGAAACCCTTAAAAAAAAAAATATATATATTGAGCATTTGTAATAATGATTCATAAATCGTTTTTTTTTTAATTGTAGAAAATAGTTTGAATGAAAAAATACAAATTTTCTATTTTTTAAAATTTAATTAAGTTAAAAAAATCCTTTTAATTTTAAAAACTCATTTTCATTTTTTTATCATTGAGCAAAGAAGTATGGTGCAGCTTCTAGCGGTATGATCCAAAGTGTTGGAAAGGAGTGCAGCCTCCAAAATACTTTTGCTTCGATGTTGATGATATGACTTATCATCAATTCCTTTTTAAAAAGAAATAATTTAATGCATAATTTCTGCCCCTAAAACTTTGTTTACAAATAAAAGAAATATATGCGTTGTGCTAAACCAAAATATTATGCCGTGATTTAAAAATAAATGAAAAGTGCAAAATTACTTTTTTTATTTATAATAATTGAGGTATAAGCAATAATACCAAATTATTATGCCGTGATTTAAAAATACAAAAAATAAAAAAAAGTACAAAATTATTTTTCTAAATATATGCATTTTGATTTAAATACTTTAAATACTTATATGGTATTAAAAATTGAATTTAATAAAAGAATTTTAATAAGTTTTTATATAATCATTTATAAACTTTTTATTGAAAATTCTATTAATGGAAATTCTCTAAAATTAAGGTTGATGCAATAATTCTGTGACCAGATGTCTCCACTTCTGCACATCACCCAAACAAAAAAATGGACTTTCCCAATTTTCGCTTTTCCATAGGGAGCCATCTTGGAATGAGACGCTAATGCTCTGAAATTCGAAGCACAATTTATAGGCATTGCGATTACAACACCATCTGTTAATGGTTTTTGCAACTAAATTTTGAAACTTCTGTATAGCATTTTTACAGCTTAACTAATAAACAAACCGTTTATCGCATAATTCTATTGATCTTTTTTTTTTGAGATATTTAATTTTGGGCTTAGATGCTATATATTTCCAGATGGCCGCCATCTTGGATGTTTTGAAATTTCTTGGCGATTTTATGTTGGCGATCGTTATCGATATGTGGAACCCCGTGTGACGTGTGTGTTCTGACGTGTCGTGTTCTGGCAACCACTGTGAAGCTCATTTTCGCTTAGGAAGGATTTTGTGGATGTATTTTGATACCGTGTTGTATCGTTCTGTCTTTTTATTTTTATGTTAAATTTATTGGATATATTTGATTGACTATGGTTTCTGTACTCCGTTTAAACGCTCTTGCTGAAGTAATTAAGAAATATGAGGAAATTTTGACAAAAAAAGGAGGTTTGTTTATAGTATGTCAATGCATATTCACAAGCCTATTTTGGAAAATGACGGTGATGGGATGACAGATATTTCGTGCTGGAGCTTTCAAGAAAGCAGATGTCTGTTAAGGTATGTTGATAATTTTATGTATATTTTGCTGCTTTAAGAGATTTTACATTTTGAGATTGCGACAAAGCGAGAACTGGTGAATTTTGAGAATGCTACACAGCGAGAACTGCTGAAACCAGTGACTTTTTTTCGGTTAATGAGCGCGTAGCGCTTATACAACGACTACTGATTGCCAGTTTAGCGAGTTTTGTTTTTTATGTATATTTTGCCTTACGAGTTTTGTACATTTTGAGATTGCTACAAAGCGAGAACTGCTGAATCCAGTGATTTTTTTTCGGTTAAAGAGCGCGTAGAGCTCATACAACTCTTGTTTATTATTTATATTTTATTTTCGTTAAGCCTAACATGCGTTTAAACCGGTGCTTGGCGACATTTACTACTTGGCGGAAAAGCGGTTTTCACGCCAAGAAAAATTCCAAGATGGCGGCCCCGAGAATTTATGACATCTGTTCCTAATTTTGAAATCAGGGTCTTATTCGCTGGACACCCTGTAAATACAAATCATTCAATAAATAATTGAAAAAATTTCGAACATTGTAAAATACATAATAACCAAAAAAAATATACAAGTTTTTAAATCTAAAAAAGGGTGGGATAATGTTTTTAAATTCTTTATATAATTATTCAGGTTTGAACAGTATTTTTAAACTTTGATTGGGAGCATCTTTTTTAAATCAACAAAACACTTGTTTAATTTTCTTTTTAAATTTTGCATGTAATCACTTATATTTTTAGTCTTCAACATCACTTTTAAAAAGCACTGACAGCAAATGAGAAAATTACAAATTTGAAATTGCCCCCATTTCCCCTAAAATAACAAATTGCTCCCCCCACCCACGTTAGGAACCACTTGTTTAGAGCCACGATACTCACGGTTCTTGTTAGTTAAGTTATATCTCTGAAGTAAAAGTTAGCTTCCCTATTCCTTGTTTCTTAAGGGAAAAAATCGGCTAATTTTACGTAAACGCAAGAAGCAAAAATGCGTGAAACCCGGTTATAGAAGATTTCACCCCAGTTTTCATCAATTCTCATTTTCAATGAGAAATTCACCAAATTAGTCGGGTTTCTGCTAGATTTTATTTTAGCTTCATTTCTAAGGATTTATTGTTGGTCGCCAGAATTGGTGATATCTTGTCAAGTATCGCCAAGCATTCGCAAGAATTTGACGATGACGAATCTCACCATGAAATTTTAAGCGTATGAGAGTAACAAAAACAGTAACAATTAAATTTGCGAGAAACTACGTTTTCAAAAGCTCATAAATGAGACCTGATTATGGAATAATCAGCTATATTAGAATTTCGAGATCTTAGAAAGCTGCACTCACACATGCTCTGTGTCATCGAAATCGGTTAGTAAATACGAGTGCTGTTGCATGACAAAAATAAAATTGCTTCAAAATGTCAGCCATCCTAGAATTTCAAACTGTTACATCATCTCAGTCATTTTTTTTAGGATAGAAGCGAAACAAAAAATTCTCCATCATCCGGTATTAAGGCAAAACACTTATAGAAAAATCTTTTTCAATTTAAAATTCTTTTGTACATCTCTTTGAATTCTTAAAAATAAAAAAATTGTAGTGGCGCCATTTTGAAACAAGATGGCAGATGAAGCTGGCCAACGAACTCTGTCTAGACCTTGGTATCTTCTGTGCACATTCTCAGCCTCATCCAAATTGATTGTTAAAAACGAGTGTTATCGCACGAGAAATATCTAATTGTTTCAAAATATCCGCCACCGTAGAATTTACAACTGCCATATCTTATCCCTTTTTAACACTTTCCAACATAGTTGAAAGGTGTTTATGAATTCGGTTTGTCTGTCCTCCTCTCCGTGCTCTAACTCGCATAAATATTGTTCGATTGCCATGAAATGGACATATGTCATTGGGGTTTACTATGGTATGTTCAGTATTGACAATGAAGTGTGTAAGTATTTTCGGTTCATTTACAGGACCACTCTAAATAATTCCTTTACATTACGATCTATGGGGAAAATCATTTGCAGTGTATTTTAATGATATTACATTATTTTAAATATATTCACATAGCTGCCAGCCTTTCACTAATCGTCCGCAATATCTAGATTAATTTGACCCAGGTTAACCACTTTTGAACCAGAAAATTTATTTTATGAATCTTTATTTATTTAATTGAAGGTTTCTACGTGGAACATATTTAATTTCATTTCTTAAAAATATTTCTGGTTCGAAATGAATTAAACCAGAGTCAAATTAACGCACGTATTACGGAAGAATATTTTTAGGATGGCACCTATGTATTCAAATGTATATACATCACTAAGCTGTACTACAAGTTTCTTACTGTAGAATATGGTGTGTACAGAACTTATCGTTTATTTACAGGGACACACAAAATAATTTGGCTATAGAAGAAAATGAGCAATAATTGAACTATTGAAGCTAACGAACAGTAATTTCTGGAAGTACGTTTTCAGTTGTGGTTTGCGTTTATAAATTTAAGTATTTTTAAAATATTACCTGAAGTATAAATTCTATAGATTATATACAGGGTCGCACAAAAGTTCTCAACACCATCCGTTTATTGGCGGAAATTGCTGAGTGGAAATATTCAACTGTGCTATGCGTTTAATTGAACTAACTTTTAGCATACTAAGTAGTATGTATACATATTGAGATCATATACAGAGCTGCAAAAAAATCGTATATTTTAACGACTATTCATGATAATAGCAGAAATCAGGTTTTCAAATATGTTATGCGTTTTCCAAATTGTTCATTTAGATGTCATCTTTCACCTTAATAAACTGCGAAGTTTTTTTTAACAGTATTCTGAATCTATTGGAAAGATTTTCATAATCTATACTGTACGAATGATTTCTCGTTCTTGTTTAGGACAGAGACTAAACTAAAAATGCTCCGGAAACCTTGTATTAATGTCGAACAATTAAAGTGGAAAATGTTTCGATTTCTAATTCTTTTCGGGTATGTTCTGTACACACAGAGCTGCCACAGGTGACTGTTTTTATATTCTGTTCGTACCAGTATTATTCTAATATAAATTTTGAAGTTTATTTCTCTTGAAAATTTTGTCAAATTGTGCGTTAAGGATTTCTGTTTTGAGAAAGTGGTGCCAGTTAGAATAAAAAAATAGTCGCCTGTGGCAGCACGGTACATAAGCTCAGTCACATCCAAATTGGATCCTAAATATGAGAGTCGCAGCATGTCAAAAATTTAGATATGTATATATCTGTACCTTGGAACAAAAACGGCCAATGTCCAAAATTGAGAAATTTGAGTTAAATGCACGAATGAATTCAGGATGCAATATAAAGTAATTGTTAAAAGGGCCAAAGTCCTTCCAGTATTAGATCATTGAAAACAAAATATTTTGTCAAGGGCAATGTTACTTACTGTTAATGTAAAAATGGCCAATTTAAAATGTAAAAAAGAACTAAATCAATGTAACATTAAATTGTAGTGAGAAAAAAATTACTGAATTGAAAGGTACAATTTTGAAAAATAATAGTACAGAAAACGTAGCAAGATTCTTAAAATTCCTCAAACTTAAATTGGGTTTCCTGCCATTTGAGAAAAATGGACATTGGCCCTTTTTGTTCCAAGGTACAGATATATATACAGGGTGATCCCGAATGCATGGTGCAAACTTTAAGGGTTGGTACAGGACACTGTGACAATCATTTATTGCATAGGAATGTATGGCGTAAAAGACGCGATGAGGCACGAACACTAGATATAAGACATGAAAGGAAAAATAAAGTATTTATTGACAGCGTTGTTGAAAAGTGCAATGCTTACAATAACTGTTCAAAATCGCGTCCACCAGCACTGATACATCAAAGCGATATAAGTTAGCGTCCTATCTTAAATGGGAGAGGTAACCGCAAGATTATAGGCGAGGTCACATCAATCAAAGTCGCACGCCACGTAGCGGATGGGGTTAAACTATAGGAAGATGCCTAACCGTTTTCTTATTTCACACCACTAAAATTGTAAAGTTTTTTCACCTTTATTAATAGCTTAAATGTCTCTGACATGGCGAAGAAAGCTTCGTGGTGTGAAGTGCATCTGTACGCCCTTCTCGCTACGCCATTATTTTGCAATAAATGTGGTAAACAAAATTCAGTTCCATGAGTGACTAAAGATTTAGAAACTATGCGCAGATGGTAGATATCCTGTCATATATGACGTCACACTAAAAACCCGCGTATGTGGATTATCACCCCGTCCACAAGATAGCGCAACTGTGTTAATTTACGCCCGATTCCAGTATTAAGTTTGTATGCTTACTTATATCGCTTTGCTGATACATGCTTGGCAGCGTCGCGTCGGTGGAGCGATTAGAGTGCACTACCGAAAATGCCAGATATTTCATGCACACGTGCAGAAGCTTCGGATATTCTAGCAACGAGATACTCATATTGAGTCAACAGGAGTCGCATAAACAAGAGTCTTCAGATGTTCTCATAAAAAGTAATCGAGGCAAGATAAATCGAGATATTGGGGTGATCAAGGGACTCGTCCAGCACGCCAAAGCAGTTGCTATTATATTTTTGTGGAAGAGGATTTACCAGGTACACTTTAGCATGTTCCGAACGGCCTACGCAAACGACTCTTGTTTCAGCATGATGGGGTGCCAGGCCATTGCAGCACAGTTGTAAGCACTTTTACGGGCACGAAGGATCTAGGGTGTGCATTTATGAGATTCCAACAGGATTTCGTCGCTTGAATATCCGTTGCTGCTGCACGTGTACATGAAATATCTGGCATCTTTGAAACCGTACGCCAATCGCTTTATTGATCCTGCCAAGCATGTATTACTGATCGTTGACACATTTTTGAACACTTTTTGTAAACATAGCACTTGGCAATGACACTATCAATAAACATTATCCTTCCTGAGTTTGTGCCTCAAAGCGTCATTTGCACCCATACATTCATATACAATAAATGATTGTTACAGTGTCCTGTTCTAATCCTTAAAGCTTGTACTATGAATTCGGGATCATCCTGTATATGGAGATGGATGTATAGATGTATATAAATTAGCATTTGAAGAGGTGTGGGTTTGGAGCTTGGGACTCATGTTTGGTGAAAATATACCAATATTTTACGGAATTACTTTCCTTCGAACGGCTGCAATATGTAGCTTTTTACTTTTTGTAATGTAAGCTACCTAATAGACATTGAAAGTTTTAAAGTTACAAAAGTTCTTTAAATTACATTGCGTTATAAAATTTGGTCCCCTAAAACATAAGCATTTCGTAAGTATTTGGATTTGAGAATGTAGTTCTTATGTATTTCTTGATATTGTGATACCAGTTTTTCTGCTAAAATTACTCTTGTTGTTTATTGCTGAAAACTGAGAATTTACAAGTCCCGTAAGAGGGCGTCGCGAATTCCTCTGGATTGAAAATGAGAAATGAACGGAAGAGAGAATAATGTTTGTTGTGAAGTAAGATGGCGACCAGAGTCTTCACTCATCGTATTGTGATTTTAATAAATAGAGATACAGTCCAACAAATAGTTGTGTTTAATGAGTAAAGTCTAACATTTTGTGGTCGGACGAGCGCGAAAAAGCCCTATGGATAAGTAGTTAATTTCGCCAAATATATCATGTTCATAAAAATTTAGCTTCGAACATTTTGCATCTATGTTTTGTGAATATTATTAAAAAAGAACTAAGTGTTGTTAATATCGGCCTTGGATAGGATGAAAAGGGGTAAGTCTGACCTCTTTATTGTTTGATTATAATTAGTATTTGTTCTGATATATTATTTAAATATGGAATCTGTTTTAAAAGAAAAAAAAATATTGAAATCCAACGTAACTAAGGCTACAAATGAGCTCACGAATAAAAGTGGTTTAGATAAATTTGAGTTGGAACTTTACGAGAAAAAATCGTCTGCGTTCGACAAAGAATCTGCAGAGATATTTAGGAAAATTTTTCAACTTTGTGACGATAAAGATGATGATATATATATATCTGAACAGCAATCTATTCAAGAGAACATAGACAAAATATATTTAATTGTAAAAAGAAAATTAAGTGAGTTAGCTCCAGTTTTAACGAAACGCGAAGGAAATGTTAGCGAAACAATTCGCTTACCTAAATTAAATTTTCCAACATTTAGTGGGCAATTACATGAGTGGTTATCATTTAGAGACATTTTCATTTCTAGTATTCATAATAGCCAAGCTTTATCAGCTTCGCAAAAACTTTCTTATTTGAAATTATCGCTGCATGCTGATCCTTTAAGGATCATTCAATCGATACCAATTACTGATTCTAATTATGCGATAGCATGGAATCTTTTAGAAGACAGATATTCGAATAAACGAGATCAAGTATTTGCGCATTTGAAGCGTTTTATGTCTTTTCCCTCCATTCAAATTGACAATCCGTCTTCTATTTTAAAATTAGTGGACAATGTAACTGAATGCATTAGGTCATTAGAAGTTCTCGAGCAAAAAATAGAGGGATTTTCAGAAACCATATTTGCATACGTGTTAATTCAAAAATTAGATTGTTCTTGTAAGCTTTGGTGGGAACGAGAATCCAAAAAGATGAATTGCTGAAAATCTCAGAGTTGATTTCCTTTCTAAAAAATCATGCTAGAACTTTGGAAGCTTCTAAAACAAACATTAACACCGTCAGTCAAAAAAGGCAAGCAAAAGAAAAAGCGGCATCGTTTTACGCTAGTGCGAAGAATTCAAAGTGCATTTGCTGCAAAAATGATTCACATTCATTATTTAGACGCAATGTATTTCAGAAAATGCCAATCAATGACCGCATTGAATTCGTAAAAAGAAACAAAATATGTTTCAACTGTTTATCAAATTCAAACCATTCTGCGAGAAACTGTACATCCAATTATTCGTGTAGGTATTGTTTTAAACGTCATTCATCTCTCCTTCACATACAAGGAGAAAAAGTAAATAATTCTCCACCAATGGACATGGAATTCAGTCAACAGTCATCAGGAGGGTCAGCTATGATTGCGAATTCGTCTGCTCCCACCCAGGATGAAAAATACAGCTTAAATCCCGAAGCTATGAGTTTTGAAAATAGGAACAGTGATTTCGTAGGCACTTCTGTAAATAATTCGTGTCAAAGGAGAAAAACCACTATTTTATCTACTGCTTTAATTAATATTGAGAATGAGTCTGGTGAATTTATACTTGCGCGTGCATTAATAGATGTCGGCTCAAATTACTCATATATTTCTGATAACTTTGCAAAATTATTAGGAATTAGAAGGGAGAAATTTAACGTTTCTGTTTCATGTTTGAAGGATTCTCAAATAAGTGTCAAATGGAAAATTAGGGCCACTGTTTCGAATAAGGCTGATTATAAGAGAACTATAGATTTTTTTATTATTCCAAAAATAACAAACCTTATACCAGGGCGTTATTTTAGATTTCCATTTTCCGATCTGCCTAAAGATGTGAGATTGGCAGATTCAAAATTAAATGAACCTAATAAAATAGATGTTTTGCTAGGGACTGAATGTTTCTATGAATTATTGCGAACTGGCCAAATTCGCTTAAGAAGTTCTAACGTCATTTTGCAGAATACCGTATTAGGGTACGTGGTAAGAGGTTTCATCTCTGATTCAAATACTGATAATAATGATAATTATTGTGGATTAATTTGCAATGTAGAAGAAGAATTAAGCAATTTTTTTTTGATTTAGAATCCATTGGAATTAGGGATGATCCTTACTGTAATGATGAAGATAAGGCATTGGAAATTTTTACAGAAACAGTTTCCTGTAAAGATAATCGTTACGAAGTAGTCCTTCCGTGGAAAAGGGATTGGATAAATTTGAATAACAACTATGAAGTCTCTGAGAAACGATTAAAGTATTTAATTAATAAAATGCGAAACGAAGATAATTTGTTTTCTCAGAATAAAGAGATTTTGACAGAATATCTTGACTGTGATATTATTGAAAAGGTGTTAGATTCAACTAGACCAGACAGACCCATATTCTATTTGCCACATCGAGCAGTTTTTAGAAAATACAGTGTCACCACGAAAACACGCATTGTATTTGATGCTAGTTCTCACGATGTTGGCCAACTTTCTTTAACCCTCTGTCTACCAGAAGGGTCCAATGGACCCGACATGTATATTCAAAATATCTATTCAAACCAGAAAATTTCTTCAAAACAAACTAAATGTATAAATCAGACAATAATAAGTTAAATAAACAAATTAAATAGTTTTAAGTAAAAATTCTGGTGTAGAATGTTTTTATAAAACTTGAGTAAAATTTCCGGTAGTTCTAGGGTTAAACGATTGTTTGTGGCCTGGTATCAATTTAAATTATAGTATTTTTCAAATGCTCGTTAATTTTAGATTGAATAAGATAGGAATTTTAGCGGATGTGGAGAAAGAATTCTTCAAAATTTCATTATCAGAAAAGGACAGAGACACTGTCAGATTTCTCTTTGTGGAAGTTACCGAAGATCCGTCAGATAAAGTGTCTGATAATTTGAAAATTCAAGTGTATCTTTTAAACGTTTACTTTTTGGATTGAATGCTAGCCCATTTCTCCTAGCTGCCACAATAAAAGAGCATATACGAAAATTTAAGGATCAATATCCAGAAACTTTTGAAATTCTCGATACTTGTCTTTATGTCGATGATCTGGTGAGTGGTTCCGATAATATTGAGAAAGCTTTGAAGATTTCATATGAGGCTAAGATAATCATGAATCAAGCTAGTTTCAATTTCAGGAAATGGTTAACAAATGACAAATCGTTACTAGAATGGTGGAAGAAAGAAGGGTTCGAGATTTATCCATTTGATCAAAATCATAGAATTATAAATTCATTGAAAGTATTAGGAATATCATGG
The DNA here is from genome assembly GCA_963932465.1 of Maratus speciosus. Classification (NCBI taxonomy): domain Eukaryota; kingdom Metazoa; phylum Arthropoda; class Arachnida; order Araneae; family Salticidae; genus Maratus; species Maratus speciosus. Next base: position 110,617,755 of record OZ010787.1, on the reverse strand, counting down.
GATGTTGAACAAGATTTTATTAGCATAGACATTTCGAGTTTAATAGAATTTTTGAAGAATAAGATAAATACTAAGCGGTTTGTTTTACAGACTTCTGGAAGAATTTATGACCCTACTGGTATTCTATCTCCATTTACTATAAGACTTAAATGTCTTTTCCAAGATTTATGGATCCACAAGCTGTCTTGGGAAATTGAGCTCCTCATTGACATCTGCAAAAAATGGACACAATGGTGTTCAGAACTCTCAAATTAAATCAAATTAAAATCCCTATATTTGTTTTCCTGTCATCTGATACAAACAATGTTGAAATTCACTGTTTTTCTGATGCAAGTCAAAAGGCTTATGGTGCTGTTGTTTATTTGAGAGTACAAGATTACGATCAAGTTTCTGTTAGTTTCATAGCATCTAAAACCAGAGTTGCCCCAGTAATGAGAATAACTTTGCCACGCTTAGAGTTGTTTGGTGCTTTACTCTCAGCTCGCTTAGGATCAGAAATTAAAAAGGTAATTGATCATAAAAATACTTCTAAAATCTATCATTGGGTAGATTAAAAAATAGCTTCATTCTGGATTAAAGGATCTAGCAGAAAATGGAAGTCCTTCGTTGCCAATCGTGTGGATGAAATCCAAAGATTAACTCAACCAGAAACATGGTTTCATTGTGCAGGTAAAGACAACCCAGCAGATCTTCTTTCACGAGGAATAAGTGCGGAGTCCCTTGTGAACCATTCCAAGTGGTTGACAGGCCCCGAATTTTTGATGGATCCAGAATTTTCCTCGAGTTATTTGCAATCATCTTTTTCTGAAAGTGACTTACTAACTGAAAGTGAAAGTTAGAACTATTTAAGTGAAATGAAATGTTCCGAAAGGGTTGATTGTTGACGGCCGATTATCTACTCGAGGGATATAGGCCCTAGGGGGAGTGCCCTTCGTGGGGGTCTTTCTAAGGGAACCTAACCCGTATTTACGCATGGAAAATCCAAGGCTTCGAAGAAAACCACGAAAACTCCGAAACGGTTAGGCCGACGGGCGCGATTGGGTTCGAACCCAGCACCTCCCGTCTACCAGCTTCGAGAGCAGAACCTCTCAGCCACTGGTGGGGCTAAATGTTCCGAAAGAAAAAATAACTGTGAAACAACTTTATTTCTAGCCACCGATAATTTATCCTTTTTTTCATAATTTTTTTGATCTTAGTAATGACTATTATAAACTTTTACATATTTTTTCCTTTGTTCGCAGATTTATATACAATTGTAGAAATGCTGATAAAAGAAAGGGTAACTTGATTTTTGAAGAAGTCAAGGAAGCTGAAAACATTTTGATTAGAGTATCACAAAAATGTTTATGTAGTAAAAAGGCTGTGACAGGTAATCTTAATATTTTAAATCCCTTTATAGATGATAAGGGAATCTTACGTGTTGGCGGAAGGCTAAAAAAAGCTTCCGTATCTTATGAGCAGAAACATTCGGCTATTTTGCCAAAAAATTCTAAATTAAGTAAGATTTATTTTATTACTATGCATAAGCGTCTTTTTCATGTTGGTCCCCAAAGACTCTTGAATTCTGTTAGATTAAAATTTTAGCCTCTAGGGGGTAGAAATTTGGCAAGAAAAACGATGCATTCTTGTGTTATTTGTTTTAAGGTAAAACCAACTCCATGCTCTCAGCTAATGGGTGAGTTACCTTATGAAAGAATTAATGAGTCACCAGTATTTAATTGTACCGGTTTAGATCTATGTGGTCCATTTTATGCAACTTATAAAAATCAGCGCAAGGGTTCATTGAACAAAATATTTATTTGTGTTTGCATATGTTTTGTAACTCGAGCCATTCATCTTGAGCTTCTCTCAGATTTAACCTCAGATGCTCTGATTTCCACTCTTAAGAATTTTATGGCTAGACAGAAAATATTCTAAGATTTTTACGGATAATGCTAGGAATTTCGTGGAGGCAAATTCCAAACTGAAAAAGTTTTAGAAAATGATAAATTTTCCAGAGAAAATTTTAGAAAATTATTTAATTATGAAGAGTTTGAAACTATAGTTATTAAATTATTGTATATTTGAATTTTTTGTTATGTTCTGTATGCCTGTTTGCTGTAGAAATTTTTATGTAAATTTCTATGTAAATCTATTTTATTGTAAAATTTTGATATTGAAATTTGTACATTTCAATCCGGGGGAGATTATTGCTGAAAACTGAGAATTTACAAGTCCCGTAAGAGGGCGTCGCGAATTCCTCTGGATTGAAAATGAGAAGTGAACGGAAGAGAGAATAATGTTTGTTGTGAAGTAAGAGGGCGACCAGAGTGTTCGCTCATCGTATTGTGATTTTAATAAATAGAGATACAGTCCAACAAATAGTTGTGTTTAATGAGTAAAGTCTAACACTTGTTAAAATCGATATCTCAGAAATGGGTATGTCGCTATGGGTCTAATTGTGCTAAATATGTTAAGGGTGAAAGAGAAGATTTCTTTTATTTCGTTGTTAATATATTAATGTTAATAATACAGTTATTTTGTTATATTCATTGCCTTGGAGTGACAAGGTTATAATTGGAGCTACTCTTAAAAACCTTTGATTATTCTTAGAAAATAAAATGAATGTTGCTTTTCTGCATAAGCAAATCTGCTTTTAGAACATTGTCATATTCGCAAACTTTTGAAATACTCTCTAAAATGCTTGTCAGCTCAAATTTTAGAAAATACTAAAGATACTTAGTAGATTTTGTCACTTCATTTTACCCAATTTTGTCAATTAGAAACTTGTCACTCTAAGGGAACGAGTTCAATTGAACGTTTGCCTATATGCTTATAACATTATGTTTGCTGAATTGCAAAACTTCCGTGACTGTAATCCAGCGGTAAATATTGAAACTGAAGTTGTGACACTATTTCTAGAAGAAAGAAGTAATTTGTCTTTTAAGCAAAAAAAGGTACATTGTGTACTGTGGCACTATTTTTACAACTGAACAATATAGTACATTATTTTATACGGTACACATTACTCTCATCGAAAAAGAGTTTTCTTCAACATTGTCTAATTTTAGATGTTTATTATTTTTATAATAACTATAAATAAATATTTTTAAAAAGTTTCACGATAATAAGAAATGTTTCTATTCAGTTGTTAGATGTATTAAGTTTTAAAAAAATCATTACTGATTTCTTTTTTCTTTTTTTTTTTTTTTTTTTTTTTAAAGATTTTTTTAAATATTTTCTTTCAGTTATTTTTCTCAGTCGTTTTTAAAACAAAGTTTAGAAAGCAATGAACTTAAAATGAATATTAAATTTTACAGGGAGTAAAAAATTGTTATTCTGAATTTCAAAATTTAGCTAACTACTATGCTTTAATACAATTAAAATTTTAAGCATACACAATGACAAAATAAATATATGTCATTCCAAAGGCATTCGGGTCATTTAATTTTTATTAAAATCTTTTTTGGAAGACACTAAGCATTTTTTCAGTGATTGTAATTTTTTTACTTAAGGATGTATATATTTTCAACAATTCGGAAAAGTGCTAACCTTGAAATTACGAATGGTATCACTTACTTTCTCATAAGTACATAAAAAAGGAATTGATTGAATTAGCCTTTTCTAATGCTATGTTTTAAGTGAAATTGAGGAAATGGGTTAATGTTCGCTGAAATAACCCTTTTCTTGAAGTTCTCAGTTTACGTAAAGCCAACGTTAGTGGCGTGAAACATCTTCCATATACTGTGATTTCGAAGTAGGCATTCCATTCTTTATCGTTCAGTCGTTCCCACTATTCCATTTCATTACATTATCTAGGTTTATTCTTATATCATGTTATTATCTTACGCTGAGGGTTCAGATTATTCTTTTATTAGCGCTTATTTTTTGATGCAGATACACATTAGTAATGTTGTGTATAATAAAGTGAAATTTCTCTGACTATTTATCAACATATAGGTTTAATAGTAAATAAGTCCTTTTTCTTATTTAAGAAAAATATTTCGGAAGAAAACATGCTTTTTTTCTTTTTAAATTTTTATCTTAGCGACTATTTATAACTTTTTTTAAATTTCCAATTTATTTAATTTTTTTAAGAAAAGCATTCTTTGTAAAAAATAAAAAATTACATGAAAAAAAACTTCACAGATTCATCATTCTATCAAAACATTCATGTAATAACCCGTTTCATGTATAATACGGAACGTTACGTATTAGATTTTCTTAACCCACATTAGACTACCGGTGCGTTAATACGACATCAACAGTGATATTTTTTTCGATTATATTAATACCTACTGTTGTGTTTATGCAATATCCTGCACTTTAATATATATATATATACGTGTGTCTTAAATTCTTTAAAAAAATATGCAATACCATATTATTTCAAAACATTTTAACTTTTAAATGAAAATATTGTTCTACACAAATTGGGGATTCTGTGGGGTTTTACATAGACAGATCACAGATACTAGTTGGAGGTGAATAAGGAGATCAGATTTAGTTGAAACAATGAGGATAATGTTGAGTTGTGGCAGTATGCAGGTCCACTCTTTAATAAAGGTACTCTAACTGGTCAAGTGAGTTTTTTTGCGATCGCATTGATTTGCTTTACTAACAATGTGACTGAACGATAAATATATTTTTTCTTTATTTAACTATTAAATAATGCGAAAGGATCTCCAGAATCGCTTATCACTGGTAATTTGCGAAGATATGTTGAATAATTATTATATGGTTCAGTAGCATATTTAGAAAGTAACTTTTTATTTTAGAAAGTAACTTTGGATTTGGACGTTGTATGATGCCCCTTGGGTTTTCGTTTCGGTATGTTAGTCTTCACCTTAGTTGTTAACACGTAGAGGTTGATTCAGACTTCAGTTTCCAATAGAGCCAATAGCTAAGAATATCATATATTTGGTTAGAAGAATATTATTCTTCCAATAAAAAAATATAGGGATCTATGAAATTCCATTAAATTTTACAGGAATCTTCTAAGCGAAAATTTGGTTTCTTATACGAGGAACGTTTAAGACGTTATGCTGAATTGAATAGTTACAATTTTAACAAGTTTCGAGAAGTATTTCTCCTTCTTAACCAGTCTGGGAACATGGGTGCATATATGTACCCTCAAAAAGTGCTTACAACGCTTGTGTTTGATACTAGTAAAAAATAAACGTAAAATTGATTTTTTTTAATTAGAACATTTTCGTAATTTATAAAGTTAAGTCAAATAATTAACAAAAAGTGGTGCCAAAAGAATAAAATTCGTTTAAATGATGCCGGTCCTGAACGGGTAATTTTTTAACTTAAATTTGTTTCGAAGCATCTGAGATAAATCTTTCCACTTTACTGATGGTATTCCTTGTTTATTGTTGTCAGCAAATTTGTTGTGTTTTTGGAATTTGGTGCCATGTTTTCTTCCCTAGATAAAAGCCTCGGAGACGTTGTTACAGTTTGCGCACGAAAATATTTTGTATACAAACTGTTAGATATCATTCTTAGAGTTTACTTTAGTGGTATGGAAGATGTTACTGATTTCATCACACAGTAAAGAGAATATGCAACATATCGGATAAAAGCAAATGTCTCTTGTTCAACTGATCGTTAAAAGGTTATGCCTTATTATGGTTTAAGAATATTGGTAATTTTTTTTAATCACTGGTTAATCAAAACGTTATTAGCAAATTATTGCTGAATTATAAAAGGTATTTCCACTTGTACAATATAAGGAATTTTATTGTAATCGAAAAACTCTTCTTGAAAAAGGGAACTTTTTTTCTGCAGAAACTTGAATTCAAAAATAATCTTTCACTTTATTTAATTTTTGAAGATCTTCAGATTTTATTACCATTAGTCCATGTGGATTATACTTAAATGCACCAACCTAAAAATTCAGCTGAGTTATTATTTAAATGTGAGAGGAGACATGATGATGATTGTGGTGGAGTATTGGGTAGTCTAGGACAGAGATGTACTTGCATTCATGAAATTAATTCTTTCTCTTCACGTGAGTTTAGAAATGAGAATAATGTAAAATTTAAAAACATATTCATAGCAGCCAACCTTTACGCTTTTTTGCTACCACTAACATTTAATAGATATTTTCGTCTTCTCTAATCGTGAGATTTCGATGATTAACTAAGACAACATTTACTATAAAGTTTTAGTGGTATGAATAAAGCGTAAAAGTTGGCAGCTATGCATATTTATTTACTTAAAAGACGATAAAATATTAAAAACACGTGTAGAGATATTAGGTTTACATAATATGCCCGAGACCTTTCTAAACGCACACGTACTTATTTTCAAGGGGAAGAAGATTATGAGTGGAAGAGAAAATATACGCAGAAAAACAAAACAAAATAATGCTACCCATGTGCAAATCTGTTGCTATAGAAAGAGGGGGTGGGAAAATTAAGCTGAATTTTCAGGTGCTGATGCTCTTGAAATATTTAGAATAATGAACCTAATCGCGGGAACATTATAAAAAATAACGTCGTTGCATACACTACTATTTTTAATTAAAATCTCAATGGATTCACGGACTATGGAATAGTAGTGTTTGAATGTTCGTAAAATTATTTTATCTTTATCGAAGTTTATTTTTATATTGTAATTTTGATGTAATCGGGGCAAAGGTGGGACAACTTGGTGAACTTCATATCCGATAAATGCTCTTTTAGCCTTTCTCTAAATTTCCGAGATGTCATACCAACATAGGATAAATCTTTTTGATGCTCAGTGCTGAATGGAATTATGTAGATGCCTGATTTATCACAATGTGGAAGTGGATCAATTTTTCTATGAATCAAATCCTTTATTAACTTTTATCTTAGTCAAGATGAAAGTTCCTTCACAGCACAATTTTATTGCAGTGTTTTGATTTTATAAGAATAATGTAAAGATTTTGAGGAGAGAGTAGAAATTTTAAAAGCGGCAATAGAATAAGGTTTAAGAATGAAAGAAGAGGTAATTTTTAAAATGGTCGTGTTAATAGCGATCGGTATAGAAGTAATAGTGGTAATTTTAAAGGGAATATAAAAAGTTTCATAAAGGATCGTAGCAGTTATGATAGGCACAGACAGGCATTATTTAACTCATTTAATGTAAATAGAAGCGAGAGTTAATGAGGACACCCCTTCACGTTTAAGACAGTTCAATGCAAAGCGGAAAGATCTCAGGCATGGAGGAAATGTGGCAGAAATTCTGCTCAATTAAACTGTTAAGTAGCTGTAGCTCAGAAGATATACGGTCATAAGAAAAACAACAAAAGCCTTCAGTATGTATTTGAAATTTTGTCACTATAAATGCAGTTGAACTTCCTGAGTTTTAATACTATTGGATTGTATTATTGTCAAGAGTCTGTTTGATGTAGGAGCTGAACGCTGTTTTATTTTTCACTTTATAATAAGTATTTTAGGTATTAGAAATTAAAAAATTCAAATCTTATTTTTCAGTCAGCTTAAGGATCAGTTATTGTAAATAAAGGTGTGATGGAGTTAGAGGTTGATATTCGGTCTATTAAAAAAATATGTCAATTTTAGGTGATTGAGGGACTAATTGTAAACAGTAATTTGGTATCAATTTTATAAGGCGATAGAGGTACAAGTTTTTATTTCCTTTCAAAAACGTTGATTGTTTATCGGGATGAGAACACTCGTAAAGTCGAGTCAATTTTCTGCTAATTTAGAAGGGACTGATCTTAATGAGAATGAAAAAAGGAGGTTTCAGGAGTTCAGAGAGCATTTTTTCAGATATGCTTGGGCTCACGCATGTCACTTTTTTAAAAACAAATACGGATGATGCCACGCTTGTGGCTAGAAAACCGTATCGATGTTATCAGGTTAAATGAAATACAGAATATTATCACAAAAATACTATAATACTGTTCATTCCCACTTTCCTTCATCTGTAGTCTTGTGCGGAAAGAATGATAGGAAAAATCCTGATGATCCTGAGGCTTAGAGATTTGCAATTGATTACCTCAAGATAAGTGCTATTATCCAATAAATTCAGCATCCAATCTCTGTTATAGATGAAAGATTGTCAAATATCACGAATGCTAATTTTATGTCCACCCTAGATTTAACCTTTGGGTATTTTCATATTCCAATGGTTGGTTGAATGATGTTTAATGGCACAAAATCCCTAAAGGGACATGCTGCGCCAACATATTCCAATGAAACCAGAAAATATAGTTAAAACTGCTTTGATTAGTAAGAATGACTGTTTCGTCGATAAACAAATGAGTTTTGGGCTATACCGTGTTTAATTTAGTTTTCTGAAAATGATTAATACTGTTAAACCCTTGTTGTGTGGAAGTTTTCATCTACTTGGGTGATATTATTATAATAGTAGTTGCTTTCGCGGAACATTTACAATTGTTAACTACAATTAATGTTAATTCAATTTACTACGTAATGCTTGATTAACAGTAAAAATGGATAAATGTAATTTTTTAAACACATAAATAAAATATTTGGGCTATTGATTCCAATTGGCTATTACTTCCAAGTAGGTCATGCGCACAAGTTGAAATACGCTCTATTACGGTTGTGTGGTTTCCTAAATTTATTCTTCATTTTTTTGTTGTGTGAAAAATTTGTATACTTTAAAAGGACAAGAGCATCGTTTATTTGGTCTGCAGAGGCTCATAAATCTATTGAATGGATACAGAAAGCTTTATAATAAAGCCCCGTCCTTGCCCATAAAAAATAGTTACTGCAGTTTGAAGTTTACTGTGGTTTTAGCTGTGTGGCGGTTGTTGTAGTGCTTTCTTAGAAATGCAGAATTATAGCTTATGTGTCTAAGATTTTGAATGCGGCGGAAAGGAATTATTCTGTTTCGGAAAAAGAGTGCCCTGAGATTTTTCGGCGTTGAGAAAGATTTTGTTGCTATTTTTATTAAGTACTGGTAAAGAAGATTACTGATAATTTAGCTTTAACTAAATTAATGAACAATAACGGTTTATCTGCCAAAATTGTGCTTTGGAGTTCAAAGGTAGGTGCATATAATTTTGATATTACACAAAGGGCTAGAAAAGAAACTGTCGTTGCGAATGATTTGACACACAAGAATGTGTGTAAGTGTTTGAGGAGGTAAAGTTGGGTGTTCTGTTGTCATTGGTATGGAGATCGAGGCAGCAGACGATTAAGAAGCAGAAGGAAGATTCTGAATTTAGTGATTTATATTTGTACTAGCTGACCCGCCTGGCGTTGCTCGGGCCCGTAATAATATTCTTAAATGAATCTGAAATTTTTATCGCAGGTCCGTACAGAGGGGGGCGGGTGGAGACGGTGAAAATTACCAGGGCCCGACTCTTGTTCAATTCCAAAGTTGTGTAAAGTCAAAGGTTAAGTTTTTTAATTTTTACATGTCTCATACTTTAAACTTTTTTATTTCAAATTAACTGATGAATTTAATTTAAATGTAATTATATTTTCAATAATTTAATTTTTTATTTAAAATCTTTATATGAAAAAGCAATTACAAATACAACATAAAGTGTAATACTGAAAAAGAAATAATAAAATTGTAAGCAAATATTACTACTATATAGTTTTTTTTTTTTTTTTAAGTACCATCCAGCAAATTAATTTTTTTAATAGAGTGAAGCCTGTTTACAACGGAATCCTGCAATAAACGAAAAGAAAAAGTTCCAGTTATCTCCACCCCCCCCCCCCAAAAAAAAAAAAATGCTATTATGCTTTGTTCAATTTAAATAACCTGCATAAAACGGAATTTATCACATGTCGTTTTCGTTTCCGTCTAAGCAGGTTTTATTGTATCTTACTTCTGGGGGCCCGTAATAATATTCTTAAATGAACCTGAAATTCGCATCGCAGGTCCGTACAGTCAAAACTACCTGTCCGTACAAAATTACTTTTTACGTCATGACAACATTTTGTAAACTTCTTACTGCTGTTTAATTCGCATTTCCAATACAGTGCTTTGCAGAAATTGCAGGTTTCACCCACAGTTATGCATGCCCCGGAACGTTTAAATCAGTAATTTGGATTTCAGAAGCAACGTGTCCATGCTACAGTAATTAAGCCTATTTTGCCGATCGCTTAACGGCGTTCTCGATTTCTATTTGGATTTCGAATCTATTTCGATTCGACTCGAATTCGGCTTCTTCTTCACTTTCAAGCATTCGCAGAGATTTTTACGGGCATTTCAAATGATATTTTGAAGCTACATAATTGCAGCGAAAGATATTGCACAGAAAAAGTGAAACGTAAACAAATCCGTTCGCCCTAAATCCTACCAAAGGACTCTTACACAATAACCAATGAGATGCGTTTCTCGGGCGTTGCCATTAAACAATAACAAATAATCGCGATTTCTGTGCCACGTACGTCAGCGTAATATATATATAGATTTGGAGGTTTCAGATGGGACTGGTAGTTTGAATGTCACTATAAAAAAATTCCAGTTATTAATATATTGATTTCTTTCTCTCTCCCCCCCCCCCCCCCCAAGACAGTTGATTTACGAGGTGAACTTTGAGTTTTGTATACCTTTGTCTTCGTAAGGCAATTTTTAATGAATTTAATGATAACCCACAAGTAGCACACTTAGGTTTTTGTAAAATATATTTCAGAATTTGTGATCTCTAAACCACTAAGAACACTAAATCCCAAAATGAGGGAAATAGAACGTGAGTATGGTTACACCTTCAGTTACATGGCAAAGTTTTAAATATAATAATATAATTTCGGCTGGCAAATTAATACCAATTGAAATATGTGACATCTGGCGGTCTTTATCCTATTTCTAATCCTGAAAGATATAGATACGTCCCTCTAATAGCAGATTATTTTAATCGTCCCCTACCCCAGAAAGGCTTCTGAAGAAGCAGTCATTGACGCCTTTTTCGATAAATACGTTTCTAAATACGGTGTATCAGAATAATTTATTAGAGATCTGGGCCCTTTTAGGTAGATTTCGTGTGAAATACTACCTATTGGGATCTCTTCTATGTTGGAATTTCGGAAAGATTTTTCCAGATCTACACCTATCATGACCCCTAGAACCCAAGACCACCCACAGTAAAAAACTTTATATATACATCACTTTTTTTATGGACACGATAACTTCCATAATTCTGCACATATCATTTCCAAACTGATACAGAAAATCAAAGGTTATAATATCTACTCCTCAAAAGCGGCCAGATAAAATTCTTAAATTGGGTTTATCTGTAATCATTATTTAGTTTTTGTTGGCGAAATTAGTACTTCACTTCGAAATCTACCTGCGCACCTGTAGGCTGAACGGGCAGGGATTTTTTTATACCTAACATTTTTATGTGTCTGTGTGCTAAGCTGGAGATCTATGTTTTTACAGTGCTATCTCGAATACAACCGAACATGGCCGAATTATTCAACTGCACGGTAATTCAAATGATTTCACTTTATATTGGTTTGCTACATGAAAGCCGTAAGCATTTTTTGAAACAGTTGGCTTATGCTCTTCATACGACTGTACATGAATAGACAGGGAAAACCCCTTCTGAATTATTCGTGGCTAGAAATATTACCACCCCTTTTCAAAGATTTTTCATGGTGTGGGATTCGTAGAACAAATTTGTCTGTCAGGATTTAGATAAACTGATTAAAAAGTCTTAAGTTCAGATAAACAAGATGAAAAAGCTTCAAGTCTTATACCACGATAGGAATCGGAAAGATATCGAAAAAAATTTTGGAGATTTTGTCATGCTTGAGAAGCATTGGCTTAGAGAGATAGGAGTATCTAAATTCGAGCCGAAATTTGTATTTCCTTTAAATGTGTTCGAAGTGGTAAATAATAACTTGAGAGTTAAATGTTGAATGGTGAATCTACAATGGTGAAGTTAGATCAGGTCAGTCTATAAATTTAGGAATGATAGTCAGTCCTCTCAAATTGTGAGCGGCAAATCCCAACTCCCCAATCACGCAATTGTTCTAAAATTATTTTTCATCAAAGCATATATTTTATAACAATGCTTGTTTCCTGCGAAAATTGCATATCACAAACTTGCCTCGGGAATTATTTTCTTTAAAGGACTCTAGTAAATAAAATGATCCAACGGTGACAAATTATGCAATTGATAATAATCATGCTAGACAAAAGTGTTTTATGAACAATGGAAATAATTCTACCTACAGAAATCCTCTTCCAAATAAAAGTCGAAAACATGACTATAATGCAATTAAGACTACTCAGTCGAAGTTGTAAAAAGTCTCCCTCAACGCTGCATAATAAATTGAAGACTACTGAACATCAAAATCATACAAAGAAAAGCACTCAACTCTGGCTCAATCCACCGAATGCATTGAGCCAGGACAAAAACATTTGCGCTGTAGTACGTGTCTGAAAACAAATCTTATGCTTCTATTAATTCTGAAAGCTTGTTTCTAGCAATCAAAAGAAGTCATATTGTACCCAAGAAACGACCACTGTCTTCATCAACATCCCGCAGTCAACCCAATTTCACCCGACTATACGGATTTAGTCTACTTTCCTCTATTTTTAAATGAAACTACAATTAATTTATGCTCGGTGAAACAAAGAGACAGGTTTGTGTAATTGAATTTTTATGTTGAAAGCTCATTAAGGATGTTGTGCATAATAAAATGTGCGATCTATCACACGTGATTTTAAATACGTTATTTAAGTCTGCCTCTTTGTTAATCCAAATATTTAGAAACATGCTCGGACTGAATTGGAATTCTGTATCGATATCCATGTGCCAACAAGGAAATTAATATGATGTATTACTGATGGTTTTTAAATTAAAACTTCTTATTTCTCTTTAAATTCAACAATGTCAGAACTTAAAAAATACGAGTATCAATTTATATAAAATGCAAATGCAATGTTGCCTTCTCCCAAGATTGAAGTTGCATTGGCAAGCAATCTAGTCAGCAAATCTTGATAGCGCAATCAATAGTAGTAGTCTTACATCACTTTTCTTATTTAAAACATTTTTTGAAGCATGCTTTTTCCTTTTTTAATTTTTAGACTATTTTTATTATAATTTTAATTAAAAAATTCTTTTAATATGTGACTTAGTGTTTTAAGTAGTGAAAAAAATTGTAGGATAATATGTATAATTGTAGGATAATAATGTAGGATAATGTATAATGTAGGATAATTGTAGGATAAAGAACCAGAAAACTTCAACTTTCTGTTAATAAAGAAATCATGAAACAAATAGCCTATTGCTATTTTTTTTTTCTAAACATGTAATGCTCTAACTACATATTGATGTAATACTCATTGATTAGAGGCCAGAAGGACATAGATTGCTTTTAACTGAACAGTTTTTAACTTACACATAAATAGTTGATATGGTATTAAATTCATAAAACGTACAGTCGTGGAAAAAAAAGTAAACACCCCCTACTAACTCCTCAACAAATTATCGTAGACGAAAGTTACTGGTACCAAACTATTGGAAATAAAGTCTACTTTTAAATGATGTATATAAAATTTGCTTAGGGGGGCATCTACATATTAAAACTAACCATAACTTTGTTTTTTTTCAATGGCAATACCCAATTTTAACGAGATATTTCAAATTTTCGGTTCAAACTTTGCCTAGACACCAAATTTCAAGTCATTCGAATGATAAGTTTTTGAATTATAAACATTCAAAATTTAGTGCTTCTAATGTTAAATTACATTTTCATATTTTTATTTATATCTCATGAAATTATGCTCCTAATGTGCTAATTTTTATGTAGCAATAATACTAATATACCCAAACATAAATATGCTGAATTTGCAATTTTTATAATTTTATGATATAAATTATAAATTATAAAGTTAATATTCGAAAAAATTATGAATTGCAACCTACAATTTTTTTGAAGGATTTAGATTCCTTAAGTCCTGCTTTATGGAAAACCAAAATTTCACATTTTTCTTCCAAGTAGTTTTCAAATTATGTTTAAAAAACAGCAAAATGATGGTTTAAGGAGCCGTCTATGATGGAAGTGAGTAGATATTTTGATATTTATTCTGCTGTACAGTTTCATTCACTCATTGAGTAGCGCTTAAGGTGCCTTGATCAAGAAAGGGGCTCTCTCGGTTTACAATCGAGTACGGAACTTAAATTTGGATACAGCCCTTAAAATAAACTCGTTTTAAAATAATTAATTTCTCGGAAACTTATGGTACGAATTACATAAAAATTCGTTTTTACGCTAATTGGAGGGTGTAGAGTTCATTTATGCTGTCAGAATATTGCACTGCTATTGAAAAAAAAACACAGTTATGGTTCGTTTTAATATGTAAATGGCCACCTAAGCAAATTTTATATACATCATTTAAAAGTAGACTTTATTTCCAATCGTTCGGTAACAGTAACTTTCTTCTACGATAATTTGTTGAGGAGCTAGTAGGGGGTGTTTACTTTTTTTTCCACGACTGTACGTCACAACTGTACTGTGGTTGTAAACAACTTTCTTATATATAAGGTAGTAGTGACAGTACAATACAATGAAATAAGATGAAATGTTGGGTGCAAGCACTTTAAGGTATGCGCACGAGATTGAGGGGAAAAAACAATCTAGCGGTGACAGTTACAGGTCATAGGGACAAAAGTTTGATTCAAATCGCTATACCTATTTTTGTGTCATTGCAAAATGATCTTTAAAGTGAAAAACAAGGAATGGCGTCGAGAATGTATACCATAGCAACCTGTTTTTCCTGTCAAGCAGGTTGAAAATCTTCCGGTGATTCGCCATAATACCGAATATTAATAAATATATTTTTTAATTATTCCCAAATGGTTCCTGCATACAGTGATATAAAATGGGAGATTGGATGACGAAAATTTCAAATAAAAATCATTTAATTAAGAAACAGTCCTCTTTCTTGCCAGAAAAGTGTCTTAAAAAATCGTGAAAAAAAAAAACCTGTACGAACTCTGTGTAAAATTTAATAGAAAGGGAACAAAATTTATTATATTGGTTAAAAGACTGATTTTGAATTTCTTTTATCAATGTCTCAAAACTTGAAGTAAGGAAAATATGAGAAAATGTCTTTAATAGAAAATTAAAAAAACCTAAACGAAAAATCCAAAATCTGACTCTCAGATGCATTGTGCCCTGTCTTTGTATATCCGGAACGACAGTTGCAGAACTGTAAAAGCGATAGATATGTCTAGTCATCGCGGGTAGAGAAATATGTACCGTATTTAAAGTTATCGTTATTAGTAATATATATTAACATGCATTAAAATAGTTTTAAACTTCCATTTTTTAACTGTGTACAATAAGAAAAAAAATACAGACTAAATGTATAACTATAGTGCTAAAAGTTCCAGAAAAAAGGATCATATTTAATTTTTTTTCTGGAATACAGTAGCCAGAATAATATACAAAATATTCTTAAGATAAATTTTTATTATTTCATTAAATCTCCTTTTTTTAAATCATAAATTAACTAAATACACCTTCATTAATGCATTGTATTTTATAAAAACAAAATATTTCATACCATTATAGCATTCGAGATGTGAATGAGTATTTATCATTGTAGACGTAACGATTCTGCCAGTATCTGTTCCTTCTTAGCACAAAAATATAAACGAAATATGCATTAAAGAAGTATTCTTATGCGATGCATCTGAATTTTCAACCATTTTCGCGTTAGAAACATTACGCACATCCCATTTGTTCATTTATCTTTATCGCTTATATATAAGGAAAATGATTTATTTTTCTATATTTCTGAAATACTCGGTTCTGTTTCTGTTGTAATTAAGTTCAGTCGCCCATGGATAAATTATTTGTGATTTATTTCATAAGACAGAAGCATTAATATATAAAACAGCCTACGCTGCTACATAATGGATGAATGAGAATAGAATATGCCCTAATCATATTTCTTCGTACAGTAGTTTCTTTTAACTAAAACAACTAAACGTGGAGATACATGATTACTATATTCTAAATTAAAAATATGTCAAAAATAAAAATAAATTCGTTTATGTCATAAGTGAGCGTTTTTAAAAATGATTTGAGCAATTCCACCTCATTATGTTTCATCCAAAAATTATCAAAACAAGATATAATTTGACATATGTGTAATGAAGCAGTTCATGGTCTATAGTCTAGTGACAATGTTTATCGTGTATGTTATTGGTATATACATTGGTAACCTTTAACCACTGTAACTAATGTCAACACAAGTTCAACTTTAATTACTGTCGCAGATGTTGTCGCAAAGCTACAGTGAGCGGTCTCTGAGACAGATTGATTAAAAGATGAATAAAACGCTCAGTTATTTTAGTGGTTAGTGTTGCTGTACTAATATTTATAAGCAGGACTATTATAATTAATATTTATCTATTGTGAGTCTCTAGCGATATTAAAGGGGTAGAAACTAATCAAAATTTATTACCATAGTATCTGTAGTTAAACTAAATGTTACAAGTTAAACTGCGATCATTGAAAAAAAGAGCGATTTGTGAAACCGTAACAATCGTTTAAGTGCAACTTACAAATTCTCAATATTTTATTACAACCCTTTGTTATTTTCTGCTCACGTAAATTTCAACCAGATTCGTTTCAGTAAGTTTTAATAGTTTGATATTAGTTCCGGATCCACAGGGTAAGATTTGTTTTTAGGAAGGGGATGCGATATTTAAAAACATATTGTCTACAAGCCACGTTTTCCCCGAGATGTACATTCTTGGAAAAAAAAGTAAACACCCCCTACTAACTCCTCAACAAATTATCGTAGAAGAAAGTTACTGGTACCGAACGATTGGAAATAAAGTCTACTTATAAATGATGTACATAAAATTTGTTTAAGGGGCCATCTACATATTAAAACGAATCATAACTTTGTTTTTTTCAATTGTAGTACACAATTTTGACAGCATAAATGAACTCTACACCTTTCAATTAGCCTATAAACAAATTGTTATGCAATTCGTGCCATAAGTTTCAGAGAAATTAATTATTTTAAAATGAGCGTATTTTAAGGGCTATATCCAAATTGAAGTTCCGAACTCGATTGTTAACCGAGAGAGCCGCCTTCTTGATCAAGGCACGTTTAAGCGTCAATGAAACGTGTTTGATTACAGGATAGCAGAATAAATTTCAAAAATTTACTCACTTCTATCATAGACGTCCCCTTAAACCATCATTTTGCTATTTTTTAAGCATAATTTGAAAACTACTTGGAAGAAAAATGTGAAATTTTGAATTCCATAAAGTAGGACTTAATAAATCTAAATCCATCAAAAAATTGTATGTTGCAATTCATAATTTTTTCGAATATTAATTTCATAAGTCATAATTCATATTATAAAATTATAAAAATTGCAAATTCATCGTATTTATGTTTGGGTATATAAGTATTATTGCTACACAAAAAATTAGCTCATTAGGAGCATAATTTCAGGAGATATAAATAAAAATATGAAAATGTAATTTAACATTAGAAGTACTAAATTTTGAATGTCTATAATTCAAAAACTTATCCTTCGAATGACTTGAAATTTGGTTTCTAGGCATATTTTGAACCGAAGATTTGAAATATCTCGTTAAATTTGGGTACTGCCATTGAAAAAAATGAAGCTTGGATTCGTTTTAATATGTATATGGCCACCTAAGCAAATTTTATACACACCATTTAAAAGTAGACTTAATTTCCAATCGTCCGTTACAAGTAATTTTTGTCTGCGATAATTTGTTGAGGAGTTAGTAGGGGGCGTTTACTTTTTTTCCACGACTGTACACTGTTAAAAATTTGCAGCATTCTGGCAGGTCATTTCAGCGTTTTTTCCGAAAACGGTTATACAACCGTAATTTAACACTATTCTGTCCATATTATTGGCCATTTTATGGCCAGAATATAGTTAAATTACGGTTATGAAACCCTTTTTTTAAAAAACGGTCGAATGACCTGCCAGAATGCTGCAAAAGTTTTAACAGTGTACGTGAATTTCAAGACTACATTAGTGCTGCATTGCAAACCATTGATGAGAATAGTGTTCAACTGAATCTAATCAGAGTAAACGGACTCCATAAGAAAAACAACAAAGGCTTATTAAGCGACTGTGGGTTATTTCTAAGGTAACCATTGCTACTTAAAGTTTGACTGTTACATTAAATGTAATGGAGATATTATCTTTTTTTATCAATTTATGAATAAAATATGAAATGGAACCTATCAAAAAATTCTGAAATACGCCGTATAAACAAAATAGTGAATGTTGCTGGTAATTTTCACGCTTTGCAAAATATGATTTGAGGTTTTAATAATATTTGTACTCAAATCTATTCTAAATATTTAACTAATCTGCTGATAATTAGAAGACAATAAAAAGATAATTTAAAGTCTTCTACATGAAAAACATTTAAAAATGTAATTTTTTTGTGACTCTTGCAAAATTTTGGTTACAATAAGACTTAGTTTTTGAAACTAAATATAACTTTCGTTCGGGTCGGACCCGGGCCTGGAAAGTCTGGCCCGTGAAGACATTTAACTTCTCCAACGCATAGAGTATGTAAGGAGTTGGTGTTATCTACATTACACTCGAGCAATTGGGCTTCTGAGCAGTTGTATCAAAAATAAGCTTTCCTCTATCTATATCAAAGCTATTTGTCAGTGAGATCTCAAATTCCTTTTGCTAATGTTAAAGATATGGGCATTTGATGCATTTCTATTTTTAAAATATATCCTCAAGAAATTAATATTTTAATTTGTTTTTCCATGTGTACTCTTCTTCAATGACGTCTCCTTTTGTTTATTTGTGAAAACATTTCTAAAAAATATGCTTACGTTTATTTGAAGCTTTAATGTCCTACTCAGTTTAGCTAAGCACATAAAATTTTAAATTAAATTAATAATTTTAGAAATATCTTGACAGTTAAGAAAACTAGTATGTTGTAGCCATCACAAAACTTTATTCTATATAAATCAAATCGTCTACAACCAAAACAATATGACAATCTAATTGTTCTTGAGCTATACCTATCACGGAAATAGTAACAACAGAGTATAGCAGAGACACCAGATGGTTGGTATACACCCCAAACTAGCAAGGATTTATTTATGTCAAGGATCAACAAAATAAGTAGTTTGGTGAAATTCGTGCTTTAGTTCTTGAGATCTATCGCGGAAATCGTGCAAAATGAAGTTTTGCAACGCCTACTGTTGGGTGACTTACACCAAAACCTATCAATCTCCAATGTATGCCAAGGTCAGAAACTTCAACAGAATATGAAGTTTGGATAGATTCCGTGGATTAGTTCTTCAGATAGAGCGCCCGCGAAATGTGTGTCAGATAAAAATAGATAGACATTTTCTAAAATCAGTCAAATCGCGTTCAGGACTTTCTAAAACGTATAACTCCGTCGAAAACCGGAAGTTGAATTTTTTATAGAATCCAATACTTCCTTCTGGGAAAGATAGAAGAAAGTAAAAAGAGACATATTTTTAAAACAAACAGTACACAGAAAAAAAATGTTTAAAATATTAATTCCATAAGGACTTATTTTAAAAATACGAATGCATGACATGCCCATATGTTTAACTTTAGCGAGGGAAATTATAAACCTCACTTACTAACATCCTTAAGATTATTCTGAGGTTCTTTCAAAGTACAACTAAGCAGTTTGTTGTAGTGAAAACTACTTCAACGGATACAAGTGAAGTTATTCAATGAAGCGAAAAGAACGTCAGAATCACACCCATTTCCATTTAGGAGCTAGTTGGATGTGCCAATCCCAAAACTTTCTTCTATCCCATATATGTTAATATGTACTTCAAATTTCGTTATCACAGAGCAAAAAATTACTGGCACCATATGCCCATAATAAGGGTTCTAAAGTTATATGCTCGTTGAATTGTTTGCATTTAAAAAAGGAGATATAAGTATCACATTTCTCAAACAAAGCATTGAATTTTGCCACCCACCCTATTAGATGTCTGCAACTAAAATTCTCAACCCAAAGAGCATAAAAGTAACACCTGTTAAGTAGTATACACCCAAGCCTAATAAAAATCTATTAACGTGAAATTGTAACAGAATATGAAGTTTGAGCATTAATTTTTGAGATATAGCTATCGAAGAAATCGTGAAAATTGCAGCATAGCAGCGCCATCTGTTACATGATTTACACAAAAACCTACTCGGCACCAATTTTTGACAAGGTCTAACAGTATATGAAGTTTGATGAAATTCCGTGCATTAGTTCTTAATATGATTATTCTTCTCTTAGCCTGTATCAATACAGGTTTGATATACACTTATACTGCTATCAGCAGAGGAACAGTAAATGTGCTGTGGAAGATACCTGTTACAAAACTGTGTGTTGAATCCATAGAAAAGTCAGATATTGTTGACGACAGTTCTTTATTTAAATTATATTTCATTCAATGTATACTTTATAAAAATACAGCTTTAAGTTGAAAATATTCAGAGCCAACTTTGTTTAAAATAGCTAAGTGAATCATTAAAAATAACTTTGGTTAAAACTGAATTAAACTTCAATACACCTGGAGCTTTTCAAAACAGCTTAAATTTAAATCATGACTAAAACCGTTCTCTAAAAACATCGTAAAACTCAAACTAAATATCTTACTGTAACTTGAACTCAAACATATTAAAATCATAATGATAACTTTAAAGAAACAAACAGAAAAGAAAGAGCGCGGCAATTGATTAGCGAAACGCAATTTATACCTTTAAACTGGATGATTCCACTTTACAAAAAGGGTAGGCCTGAGAATAGTCGATTACGGAGCGGCTAACGTCATCTATGAAACACTTAAATTTAATGTCAGTTCTTTAAAATTAATTTACGTATAGGAAACAATTAACATTATATTCCAGGTAATGGAGGTATTGCTTTTAAAATAAAGAAGTTGTATAAGCATTAAAATGTAGAAAGGAAAGCTATTAAATCAATATAAGTTTACGTAAAGTTTTAAACCCAAATTAGCCATAAGTGACAAGTAAAATTGGTTGAATAGATAACAAAGCCCCCCACTTGTCACTCATGGGAAAGAAAAATTAAACAGTTAACAAAACCCTAGAATTTCCAAAATTCGCTCTGAATTTACAAAGGTCAAACAAAAATTCAATATGAACTTTTACCATTACATCATCAATCTTCTCATAAAATCCAACATTTTTATCCAAATATAACTTGTCGCCTTTTAAACAGTAACATACAATTACTAAACATTATAAACATTAACAAAATTTATAACAATATATAACAAGAAACAAATTACCCTCATGCATCTAAAATGCAATGTTTCAAACCACAGTACCTAAATTTAACTCTGGTTTAAACTTCAATAGTCCAACAGCTTCAATTAATATTTCCAATACATTGCTAGATAAATTCAAATCTTTCTGAAAAGCAAATCGTGTTAATACAAAATTTAACATAACTTCATTGTAAAACAGTTTCAGTACAATTTCAAAACATTAGCAATCAGTATATTTCAATATAAATTTCTGAAAAATTATACATATTCAAAACTTTATTAATTACCACATTCATCCATCATCTTTCATCATTCATCATACATGGGCCCATGTTTCCATTCTCTTTCATAACACATAATATACTCTATAAATGTTTAAGTAACTCATAATTTCATATTTCTACTGTATATAATAAATGCAAATTTTTTTCTATCAATAATTCGAATTACACATTCAAATTTCTATTTCAATAACTAAAACAAGATTAAACTTTCATTTCAAATTTAACTCAAAAATCTTAAACTAATAAAGTTCAAAGACTAAATAAACTTACAACAATGTTAACGTAATGAAGTCGATTTCATGTATAATTAAACTCTTATATTTAAGTTTCACCAAGTGAACCGGGATACTAAAGTGGCATTTCCAATATTAAAAGGAGGATTTACTGAATTAAACTTTAACATGCCCGCAAAAGGGCCTTCCTGCAACCGTTACACCTTCGTCCGACACTATCCCCTGTAGACTCTCTGGCCGGATTACATTTTCACCTTTCACGAGACGTTACGAAAGGCCGCTCGAGTCCCGGAGAATGAAAGGGCAAAGGGCACTTATTGCATTCTAGCGGGATTTTAAATTGGTTCACAAGGCTAAACTAAATTAAATTTTTACACATAAAATTGATCTTATACATAACCCTATATAGTCAAAACTTTAAAATATATTTTTTATACAGAAGGTGGACTATCTAGTACAATAAATATTATATAAATACACTTTAATGCAATGAGGGGTACATAACAAAATTTAACAACAAATTTAACAATCCAGGGAAACTTTCAATTTAAACCCTGATAATTCAAATTTACTAAGGGGCTTGGTGAAGATGTCCGCGTAATTGTCTTTACTTTTAACATACTTTACTTCAAAAATATTTTTATATACCAAATCTCTGATAAAAAATAACTTTACATCTATGTGCTTCGTTCTGTGGTTTTCAATGGGGGATTTGACAAAACTAATGGTGGCCTGATTATCAACCAATAATAAAGATTTTTCCTTTCTATCCCAAATTATCCTTCGACCAATGCATTCGTCCATTATTCTATCGAACCATAAGAGCTCTCTTGCAGCTTCTGTCATCGCAATAAATTCCGATTCCATGGTCGACACAAACTTATACATTTTTCCTTAAAGGACCTCCACATTATTGGTGATTTATCTAAAAGTAATAACCGACCTCCCATTGAAGTTCTGTCATCCCTGTTTGTGGCAAAATCGGCGTCTGAATATGCAATTACATGTACATTTTTACAATTCAAATTCAATTTTAAAGATTTAGTAAAACAAACATATCCCAACAGCTTTAATAAGCCATGCCAATGTACTAATCCAGGGTTATTTTGAAACTGGCTAAATATATTTACTGCATAAGCAATATCTGGCCTGGTTCTATTAGATAGGATCGACAAACATCCTAAAACACTTCTGTATGGAATTTTAGACATTTCAAATATTTCGTTATCGGATTGAGGGGATTGGGCTTTTGAATAAACTACACCTTTGCTTATTGGGAGTGAAGTGATAGGGAACTTAAACTTTTTAAATTTTTGGCAAATCTCATCAATATACGGAATTTGATGTATTGCTAGATAGTCATTGCCCTCCTCGAATTCTACACCCAATAGCTTTCTGGTTTTACCTAGTATCTTAAGATCAAAATAACCAGTCAAAAGTTTAACAACCTTTTGCACCACTCTTTCATTTTTACCGAAAATTACTATGTCGTCTACATAAAGAAGCAGGATAATGTTATCATCAGAACTATACACGCAATTGCACCATTCAAACTTTACAAACCCTATATCATGCAAGATTTTATTTATTTCAAAATACCACATTCTACCAGACTGATGTAAACCATATAAAGCTTTTTCTAATTTACATATTAAATTTTCGTTTTCCCCAAATCCTGGAGGTTGGGACATATATATTGTTTCGGCCAAAGGTGCATATAAATAAGCACATTTTACGTCGCATTGTAGGTGTCCATTTTTTACAGGAGACTAAAAGGGAAAAGAAAAATCTAATAATGGCAAAATTAACAACCGGTGAAAAAGTTTCATCATATGTTTCCCCCTTTATTTGTTTGAAACCTTGTGCCACTAGGCGGGCCTTATACCTTACAATTTTGCCCATGTCATACTTTTTTAATGTGAAAACCCACCTACAACCTAAGGGTTTACCACCGCATGGTAACTTAACTAGTTTCCAAACTCCCCTTTCTCTCATAGTTTTCAATTCTTCTCTCATAGCCTGTTCCCAAAACTTTCTTTTGTGGGGATTTTAAAACTCCTTTATAGGTAGTTGGTATTTTGATGTCATCTAGTCTTATATCTTTATTAATATCAGAAGTCTCCGCATTTGAACAAGAACTATCCTCTTGACCTGAAATCACTCCTTTAAATTTATTTGATCTTTTAAAAGAGAAAATATGATGTTCAAATTTAAGATGCTTTTTACAATACTTTTCTACATCATTTAAGGATCTCAACCTTTCAGATTTTCCCTGTTCGTAATAGTAAATGTAGTTACGATTACCATAAGCACTCGGGACAACTTTTCTTAACCAAACAGTATCAAAGAGTGGAACCCCCCTCAAAACATCTTTACTTAATTTTATTTCCTCTGTGGAATTCTCCTCCTCCTCCTCCTCCTCCGAAAAGGATAAATCTGGAGGTTTATCCGAAGGGAAATAATTTATATTTGGGGTATCATTCTCAACCTCACCTTCAAACTCTTCATCAGATTCCTTATCAAAAATAGGAGATCCTATTTCTTTTGAACCCATCACGACTCCACTGCGCCGGACACTATCTGGGAGTTCCTCATTGAAAGAAACATTAATGGTTTCAATAATTTTGTTTTCTTCAGGTAGCCAAACCCGGTAACCTTTAGTACTAAAGGCGTAACCAACCATTACCCCCCCTTTTTGCTTTTGCATCAAGTTTCGACCTAAGTTGCTTGGGATCACCTATATATGCTATAGCTCCAAAGGGTATTAAGTGTCTAACGGATGGCTTAGACCCACCATAAAGTTCGGATGGAGTCTTCGACTGAGATTTTTGACAAATGCGATTCCAAGTATACGTAAAATACAACGCTGCCTCCGGCCAGAAACTTCGTTTTAAACCACGTTCACTTAAAATTGATCTGATGCCGTTAGCAATCGTTTGATTGTATCTCTCAATAGTCCCATTCTGTTCAGGAGAGTACACGTCCGTAAATTCGTGTTTAATGCCTCTCCCTACACAGAAAATCCTAAAATTATCATTTTTAAACTCCCCGCCATTATCTGATCGGATGTACTTTACTTTACGTTCGAGAAATCTCTCCGCCCGGATCACATGATTACGAACAATTCCAAACACTTCGGATTTTTCCTTTATGGGAAAAACTGGCCTTATGCGAAAAATCGTCAATAATTGAGAGAAAATATCTCTCTCCGTTTCTTCCTTTCTCTCTTACAGGCCCCCAGACATCCATAAACAACAACTCGAGGGGACGTTTAGATCTAATCCTATTAATTGATTTAAATTATGTACGTCTATGTTTACTAAGTTTACATATTTCGCAGAAAAAATTTCCTGATTTAACCCGGAGGAGACCTCTAACACTTTCATTTTTGGCCGTATTTTCTATCAAATCTGGACTTACATGCGCAAATCTGCGATGCCAAATTCTGAAATCATTTGTAGATAGATGGGACGTTTCAAATTTAACCTTTTTAGGAACTAAACTTGGAATTTTAGGACACAAATGATAAGTACCATCCCTAAGAAATGTAGTAAATAAATATTGACCATCTTTGGACACCTCCACCTTACCGCCTTCACCAGTAAATTTTACACCTTTTACATCCAATTTTGGACCAGAAATAAGATTTTTCCTTAGTTTAGGGGAATACATTACGTCAGAAAAGAAAAACAGCCTTTGGCCAAATTTTAACTTTACATTTCCCTTTCCTTCTATCGGAAAAGTAACACCATTTACAGCAACAAACATTTTTTCATCTTTCAAAGGCTTAAATTTATAAAAAAAACTCTTATCACGGCAAAAGTGGTGTGAAGCGGCGGTATCAAATAACCAGCTATTTTCGCTTTCACTACCACTCAAATTGGCCTGAATATAAAACAAGAAGTATTGTTTTTACCTTTTTGTTTAACGCTGTTAGAGTTTGATGGTAGTTCCTTCCCTTTGCTCGGCGATTCCTGTTTTTCTTAACTGGAGACTGGGCACGTTCGGAACTGCATTCGGAGGCATCAGACACACTAGAAACAGATGGAACACGACGATTATAACTTCTAGAGTCTCTTCGGCGTTGTCGACATTCCCTTTGTAGATGGTTTGTGCTCCCACATCGAAAGCATTGAAGTCTACTTTTCTGTATATGTTGAGTCTCAACGAAAAGTTCTTTACGTTTGTCTAAATCTCGCAGGGCTAATCTTGATTCTTCGGCGATTAATTCCATTAGAACATCGTTGAAAATAAACTTTTGCTCCTTCCAACGTAATATAACTTGCACTATGCTGTCGAAATGGCTTGGGAGATGACGCAGGAGTTGAAATGATTTATACACCTCTTCAACAGGATGACCAAGGTCGTTCAGTTGATCGGCAATTCTATTTAACCTGGCAGCAAATAAATCTATCTTTTCATCTGGCTTTACTTTACAGGATATGAACTCAGAAAACAGGAACATATGCCGTGATCTATTATCAGGCTCGAAATGTTTCTTTAATACATCCCATACATCTTTCGGATTATCTTTGTTCTCTATAATTTTTCTAAAGTCCTTTCCCATATTTAAACAGATTGTGGATAAAACAATCCTTTTCCTAGTATGAAAATCTTTTGCATCCTTTGCTGTAATTCCCTTATTGGCATCAATTTCAGGTTCCTTCTCAACTCCAGTGACAATATCCCATGCGTTCTTCTCCAACAGAAGGTATTTAATATCTATTTGCCAAGTTGAGTAGTTTAAAGCTCCAAGCTTATCGATCTGTACTTGCATACTCGCCATCTTCAAAAAAATATCAGCCAACCTTCTTAACAAACACAAATGTCTTTGAAATAGGGCAAAAATTAATGACTCTTCTTATTTAATTTCAACACGTTTCCATTATCCAGGTATGGCATTAGTTGCCCATAACCTCTTCTCTTAGCCTGTGGGTCATTCCATGTCAGTTCAGGCAGGCATGTAACCCACCATCACAGATTTTTAAGTGAAACTGCGTGTGTTTGTTCCTTTTATTAAGATATGATTCCCAGTATTTTTTTTTACTCCTTGGTCAAATAGTTTCTGAGAAAAAAATTGTCAAAATTTTGAAAACTGCCATCAGTTGGCATTCTTGACTGCTCGATTTTCAAATGTAGCATGACATAAATATGATCATATTTCAATATCTATTCCACAAATCATCTTCAAATAATTTATGCATAATATATAGGGTACGTATTTTATGAAAAAAATACTGTTACGCTTATATAACATTTTAAGTGTGTCTAAAAAAATGTTTAATCTTTGAAGTCGTGATTTTTTTATGAAAAATAATGCATTACCTAAAATAGCATTATTAACAAAAGGCGGTATTTTTATTAAATTTATTTTTTGTGAGGGGATATACTTAAAGGTGTCCTTTACCTGATTCTGAAATAAAAGTAGTGGGATTTTGGGTGTTTTTAGTAGTATTTCATATTTAAAAATATTTTGAGGCGTATTTCAAATCAAATCAAGCAGAGTCATTCCATGTCAGTTCGCCTAAGATATTTAATTCACTGTCACAAATTTCAATGAAACTGGGTATGTTTATAGCTCATTTTAAGACAGGATCAAGGAAATTAAAGGTGATTACAAGTAAAATATTTTTTAAGATAAAAAAAATATCTAAATTTTGAAATTTTTTTAAAAATGTTTTTAATGGCAGATCTATATTTAAAGACTGCATAAAAAAAAAGTCATTTCAATATAAAATCACTAAATAAGTTTCAAATAATGTATATGTGACAAATAATGTAGGCAGATTATTATTTATTGTTGTTTGTCATGTTTAAATGCTAAGAGTGTGTTTAATCTTGTGAATTCTTAAAATCAAGAATTTTGTGAAAAATAATGTGTTAATCAAAAATTTATTATTAACCGAAAGCAGGCTGTTATTACTTTTTTTAATTGTACGTAAAAATGTCTTTTCAATAGTTATAAAATAAAAATAGTGAAAATATGAGCAATTTTAACAAAATTTTCATAAAATGTGAATGTTTAATGATAAATATTGAAGCTTTTCATGCTAAGATGTACTAAAATGACTACGATATCGTGTATTTCTACTCTTGCTTAAATATAATACATACAATAATAAAATAACAAATATTATTTACAGCAATAAAAATTAAATTAAATAGTACCAGTTCCTTTACCAACACTACATTGCTCAACAGCCCGCACTCTTATTGAAAAATACTTTCAACTGTTCAAATAATAAATAAACTGCATTTAAAAATTTTAGTATCAACTTATTATCTTAAGACGATAATAATAACTAAACAACATGATGAATTTATAAATCAGCTTTTAATTGAAAAGTCATGAAATGGTCCCTTTAAATATTGTTGTTCATCGAGTCAATCAAAACAAATTATATAAAAAAAATAGTGAGCCTAATATGCTGACTGCAATGACACTTCTAACAAAACTAATTAATTCATTACCATCTATCTACTAATCTACCATCTATAATTCATTACTATCATTCATTCAAACCTGAAAGATCAAAAGAAAAAAAAATCATCTGTAGTGTGAATGTGACATACTCAGTGGTTGTTGAGGTATGTCTTTGTGACATTTTCACCTGTACTTCAATAAACTATAAACATGTAAGCTTTTTTCATTCATCCAAATTAAGTAAAACAATTATAAAATTTTGTTGTCATTACACCAGATGTTAAATTTTTCGTTACATACTATTAGATAAGTTCTTTACTTTTAGACATTATAGACATAATATCATAAAATTTGCTATATGTATTTTCTGTAAGTGTATAAACAATATATATATGCTTTATTAAACATAAATGAATAATTTTTAAATAATTTGTTTGAGAACAGGGATATATATACACACATATATATGTTGAAAATCCATCTTTCAGCAATATTGTGATGAAATAAATCAAATTACCGTAATTTCCGGTGTATAGCCCGCGGATCATACAATCGTGTTTCGACCCAGAAATTTTTAAAAATAAAATGTAACTGTTTAGATCATAGTAAATATTGGTCTTCAAATACTGAATAAAATTTCTGGGTCCAAACTGAATTGTTTGATCTGCGGGCTATACACCCGAAATTACGGTACATATCATTAGAAACTGAATAAAGTTACAAAAGTGCAACTCATTAAGTTTTAAATATTTTTTTAGATATATTTATTTGAAAGATATAAATATAATGGATTATGCATTTTTTGCATATATTTAAAGCACAATACGTCAAAATTTTCTTCAACAGAGTGAAATTTGGTTTTTTTTTCAATATTAGCAGCTCAATGCTAAATTTTCAATATTAACAGACAAATATGAGTTTAAAGATTAGGACTGTCATTTTGAAAATTTCTATTGGGCGGTGAGGAGCTAGTGATTTTTCTCTTTTTTGGAAAGGGATAATTGCTCTTCGCCCTAGAAGTTTTACTAAAAAACAATATTGTTTATTTTTTTTCCTTAAGAAACGAACATAAAAGATAATTTGAAAAATAAAATAAATGTATAAATAAAAATATTTCCAGGGATGATACATTGGATAGGTTTTACATTTGAAAATATTGATAATTTTAAATATGATTTAAATACTACTAAAACCAAACAAAATCCCACTATTTTTATTTCAGATCCAGTTATAATGTAGTATTATGTACAATTTAAAATAAAAAAATTAGTCATAGAAACTACGCCTCTGATTGATAAAGATTTTTTAATAATTTCATTATTTTTTGTAAGATATTTTTGATTTCAAAGATTATACAATTTTTTAGACACATTTAAATATTTTTTAACATTACAGCAATATTTTTTTCATAATCTACATACTTTATTTACCTTGCTTAAATTATTCGAAGAAGATTTCTTTATTAGTTATTGAAATATGATTTTATATATAAAATGAGGCCTTTGAAAATTGAACAATCATTAATGGCAACTCGTGGCATTTTTCCAAAATTTTGATAATTTTTTCTCATATGTTCACTATTTTTATTTTATAACCATTTAAAAGATATTTTTACGTACAATTAAAAAAAAGCAATAACACCCTGCCTTCGGTTAATAATAAATTTTTGATTAACACTTTATTTTTGACAAAATTCTTGATTTTAAAAATTCATAAGATAAAAGGCACTCTTGGTGTTTAAACATGCTAAAAAACAAGAAATAATAATCAGCCTACATTATTTGTCACATATTCATTATTTGAAACCTATTTAGTGATTTTATATTGAAATGACTATTTTTTTTTTTTTTTTTTTTTTTTTTTTTTTTTGAATATTGAACTGTCATTAAAAAAATTTAAAACAATTTTTCAAAATTTTGATATTTTTTATCTTAAAAAAATATTTTACTTAGGATCAAGAAAATTAAAGGTGATTACGTCTTAAAATAAGCTATAAACAAACCCAATTTCATTGAAATTTGTGACAGTGATTAAATGGCTTAGGGGAACTGACATGGAATGACTCTGCTTGATTTGATAGGAAATGCACCTCAAAATATTTTTAAATAGGAAATACTACCAAAAACACCCAAAATCCCACTATTTTTATTTCAGAATTAGGTAAAGGACACCTTTAAGTATATCTCCCATAAAAAATAAATTTAATAAAAATACCGCCTTTTGTTGATAATGCTTTTTTTGTTAATGCATTATTTTTCATAAAAAATTCACGACTTCAAAATTTAAATATTTTTTTAGACACACTTAAAATGTTATAAGCGTAACAATATATTTTTTTCATAAGCTGCATACCCTAAATATTGTGCATAAATTATTTGAAGATGATTTGTAGAGTAGATATTGAAATATGATTATATATATGACATGCTACATTTGAAAACCGAGCTATCAAGAATGCCAACTGACGGCAGTTTTTCAAAATTTTGACAATTTTTTTCTCAGAAACTATTTCACCAAGGAGCAAAAAAAATTACTGGTGATCATATCTTAATAGTAAGAACAAACACACGCAGTTTCATTAAAATCTGTGATGGTGGGTTACATATTGATATTTTACTGCCTGATTTGACGTGGAATGCCCCCTGTATCAATACAGGTCTGATATACACTTATACTGCTATCAGCAGAGGAACAGTAAATGTGCTGTGGAAGATACCTGTTACAAAACTGTGTGTTGAATCCATAGAAAAGTCAGATATTGTTGACGACAGTTCTTTATTTAAATATTTCATTCAATGTATACTTTATAAAAATACAGCTTTAAGTTGAAAATATTCAGAGCCAACTTTGTTTAAAATAGCTTAGTGAATCATTAAAAATAACTTTGGTTAAAACTGAATTAAACTGCAATACACCTGGAGCTTTTCAAAACAGCTTAAATTTAAATCATGACTAAAACCGTTCTCTAAGAACATCGTAAAACTCAAACTAAATATCTTACTGTAACTTGAACTCAAACATATTAAAATCATAATGATAACTTTAAAGAAACAAACAGAAAAGAAAGAGCGCGGCAATTGATTAGCGAAACGCAATTTATACCTTTAAACTGGATGATTCCACTTTACAAAAAGGGTAGGCCTGAGAATAGTCGATTACGGAGCGGCTAACGCCCTCTATGAAACACTTAAATTTAATGTCTGTTGTTTTAAGTTATTTTACGTTATAGTAAACAATTAACATTATATTCCAGGTAATGAAGGTATTGCTTTTAAATTAAAGAAGTTCTATAAGCATTAATATGTAGAAAGGAAATTTATTAAATCAATATAAGTTTACGTAAAGTTTTAAACCCAAATTAGCCATAAGTGACAAGTAAAATCGGTTGAATAGATAACAATTATGATGCGTGATATGACTATGATGTAATGATATATATGATTGCTTTAATAGGGCAAATCCTGAAAAATGCAGCATAGCAGCGCCACATGTTGGGCAATTTATAACAAAACCTAATCATCAAAAATTTACATCACCGTCTAACTGAATCTGAAGTCTGATGGAAATCCGTGCATTAGTTTTTGAGATAGAGCTATTGTGGAAATCGTGAAAAAAGCAGCATATCAGTGCCGATTTACTACAAAACATAAACGGCATCAACTTATGTCAATGTCTAACTGAATTTGAAGTTTGATGAAAATAAGTGTATTAGTTTTTGAGATAAATCTTTTAAGAAAATCGCGAAAACTGCAACATAGCAGCACCCCCTGTAGGGCGATGTACAATCAAACACTAATGAGCACCAATTTATATTAGGGACTAACTCAATCTGAGGTTTGATGAAATCCGAGCATTAATTCTTGAGATAGAGCTATTTGAAAAATTGTGAAAAATGCAGCATAACAGTGCCACCTATTGGGCGATACACTATATGGCCAAAGGTGACCAGTCACTTGCAATTTTAGATGTTTTGTTAAATATCTAAAAAAATACATGAGGAATTAGCCTAAACTGCAGGTGCGTAAACAGTATATATAAGTCATATATTTCCGGAAGATGTTTTCCCGAAACCCCATAAGGGACCGTCAACAAATTGAAAAAGAACGAATATCTTTTGGACAACCCTGTAAAAACTAACATAGCAAAAGCGTGCAAGCTCCAGATTATTAAGTGGCTTATTGTAATATACTGCATTCATTTTTATGAAGATAGCATGCATACTCGTAGACAAATTAAGGCTTTTATAAAACAGTACCAAATTTCGCCACGTTTTTTTGCTTATAATTTGCAGAGTTCTTAATATGAAAAAAGTTCTTTTCAGAAAATTTGACAAACAATATTGTACACAATACCCTGCAATCAGAATGAAAACGTAAGAAAAATTTTATGAAAAATGAGCAGGTTTTCTAAACAGGGATTCACTGCGCATGTTCTAACGCAATCAAAATATAATTTGCACAATGTGTTTGCTAAATGTATAGAGCAACATTTGTGAAAGTCGCAAAAACATAGTTTGAAAAGTCGATAATACTCGTTTATAGAATAAGCTCAAAATCCGTTATTCCCAAAAGGAAGCAAAAATATGAGGGGTTGTATCCATATATCCATTGATTAATGCCAATATAGCATACATAATATTGCACGAACTAATGTATTTGGATAGAGTTCCTCATCATTTTTCTTCCTTTTAGAAAATACGGATTTTGAGCTTATTCTATAAACGATTATTATCAGACTTTTCAAACTATTTTTTTGAGATTTTAACAAAAGTTGCTCTATACATCTAGCTAACACATTATGCAATTTATATTTTGATTGCATTCGCGCATGCGCAGTGAAGCTTTTTTTTGTAAACCTGCTAATTTTTCATCCAATTTTTATTATTTTTTCATTCTGATTGCAGAGTGTTATGTACAATGTTATTCGTCATATTTTCTGAAAAGAATTTTTTTTTATATTAATAACTCTGCAAATTGTAAACAAAAAACTTGGCGAAATTTGGGACTGTTTTTATAAAAACCTTAATGTCTCTACGAGTATGCATGCTATCCTCATAAAAATGAACACAGTATATTCCAGTAAGCCACTTATTAATAATCTCGAGTTTGAACGCTTTTGCTACATTAGTTTTTACAGGGTTATCAAAAATATATTCGTTATTTTTCAATTTGTTGACGGTTCCTTATGGGGTTTTGGGGAAAAATCTTCGAGGAAATATATGACCTATACTATTCTGTTTACACACCTTCAGTTTCAGGTTAATTCCTCATGTAATTTTCTAGATATTTGACAAAACGTCTAAAATTGCAAGTGACCTGTCACCTTTGGCCATATAGTGTATACACCACAAACTAATCAGCACCAACTTATATCAAGAACTAACTGAATCTGAAGTTTATTAAATTCCGTGGATATGTTTTTGAGATCAGGGTTGCCACAGGTGACAATTTTTTTATTCTTCCTCTCACCACTTTCTCAAAACAAAAATTATTTACATACTGGTCGAGAACATTTGCAAGAGAAATGTACCACAAAATCCGTTTTTTTTTTTAAATATTGTGATGCGAATAGAATAGAAAATTATTTGCCTGTGGCAGCCCTGTGAGATAGAGTGCCCACAAAATTTTTGTCACAGACAGACATTTTCTAAAAATAGTCAAATCATGTTCAGGACCTGCTAAAACGGATAAATACGTTAAAAACCGGAAGTCGAAAATTTTCATGAATCCAATACTCTTTTTAAAGATAGAAGACAGAAGAAAGTAAAAATGAGAGAACTTTAAAAACACCTCATGATCAAATGTTTCTGGTATCTGGTCACTTTGGAGATGTCGATATTGAAGGGAATCTAAAGGTAGAACGCCTTATTTTGAACCAAAACGTATTTTAACCTGAATTTCAAAGATAAACAAATCGATG
The DNA here is from genome assembly GCA_963932465.1 of Maratus speciosus. Taxonomy (NCBI): domain Eukaryota; kingdom Metazoa; phylum Arthropoda; class Arachnida; order Araneae; family Salticidae; genus Maratus; species Maratus speciosus. The sequence goes on along the minus strand of OZ010787.1, from coordinate 110,583,685 downwards.
TCTTTGTAAGGGAAAAAAATGTTTCTACATATAAAAACACCAACTGTATTACAAAGTAATGCTAATACTGGAAGAAGAAAGTGAGTTGAAAAACGAGAAGCAACAATAAAAATAAAACTTTTTAAAATAAACGTAATAGAACCATCAGGATAAATTCAATCCAGATTTCTTTCTTCCATTGTTAGAATTAGAATATATTTTTTCCTCGCAAATAAATCCTCCAAATATTGAATTTAATTCAATGAAAAGAAAATTCGATTTTTAATGGATTTAAATAAACAGATTTTATGCGAAATGAAAATTTTGATATTAGAAAACGCTGTTTAAAAGAAAATTAAAACAATATAAATTTCGTTTTTAAAGATTACGACTAAAGGCTATTTGTAAAGGTAAATGTAATAACGAAGATATATCGGGGGCAATAAACTTAAAATGCATATATACAGGGTGTCCGGTCTCAACGGTGTCCAATGGCTAATTCCAAAACCGTTAGTCATAGACATATAGTTCCAATTACAAAAATGTTTTAAATCTAGTAAAGAAATATTTTAAAAACGATTTGGGTCAATAAAAACATTTCTTAAAAAATTACGAAATTTAAATTTTTATACGGTCCCGTCCTATAAGTTATATTTAGTGAAATTTTCCTTTTACACCGACAAGTAATACAAAAAAAGTCCCGTTATTCTACGATTAAAATTGACCGAGTAATAGCTGTTTAAAGTTGGAGCATATTTTTTGCTGCAAATTGGGGGTCATTCACAAATTTAGTCGAAATATAATTTCGTCAGATATAAAAAAATATTTGACCGAGTAATAGCTGTTTAAAGTTGGAGCATATTTTTTGCTGCAAATTGGGGGTCATTCACAAATTTAGTCGAAATATAATTTCGTCAGATATAAAAAAATATCTGGGAGTAAAATTAACAATTCAATATAAATTTGAAATCTTTAATCATTCTGGCATATTAATGGAAAATATACAATTTGTAATAAACATTTAAGAAGAAAGAAAAAACAGAATTTTTCTTAAATAAAATGATTCTAAATTAACAGCCTCAATTCTTTACAAAATGATACGTATTTTAAAATATTATTAGATTGCAGAAGCCTGCAAAAGTTGGGTTATGTCATGTTTTATAGCTAATGATAATTGATTCCTGTATACTCTGTACCGCTGAATCCGAAATTGACCTTCATTTTTAACTATCATATCAGGATTTTTCGCACATTGCAAATTTCAAAGTTAAGGAGTTCAATGTTAAAATTGAATTTCCTCCCCCATCTCATCGGACCACTCAGCTGTTTAGCTGTAAGAATCCCAGAATAAGCAAAAATATCGAATAAATTTTTTAATAAAATAAAATAAAATAAAATAAAAAATATTTTACATATGTTTTATAGTATGAGATTTTAGCTATATTTTAACTTACACATTTGCGATTTGCAAAAAAAATTCTAACGTGATGGTTAAAAATGAAGGTCATTTTCAGATTCAGTGCTAAAAAGTGCGTAAAAATCAATTATCAAAAGTTAAAAAACACAACCATCTCCGCTATAGTATTCGATTTTTGTTATTCTTCAAATTTGAAAATTTATGATTTGCGATATATCCTGACATGACGGTTAAAAATTAAGGTAATTATCGGATTCAGTGCTAAAAAATACATAAATGTGAAAAACCCAACAATCGCAGTCTTGTATTATCTAATCTAAAACTTTTTCTTAAACTCCTTGCAGAAATTTATCCAAAATTTTTTGTGTTATCCTGTAAAATAAGTATAAATAGTAGCCACCGAAAATCTTAATAACATTAGATTGCTATCGGATTTGCGCCAGTATGTAAAATGCAATCTCGATCGGATATTTAAAAGTGGATTAAAGTTAGAGTACAAATTTTGAACTGGAAAAACATACATATGATTGTTTAAGTAACATAAAATCTTATAAAAAAACATAATTTTTGTTAAAAGAAATCATAAGAGAAACAGTCTCAAATCCTGACAAAATAAAACCTATGTTATATTAACCAATTTGAGACTTAATCATAATACTTGTAGGATTTAATTTCAAAGCGCAGATTCACATGAAGTAAGACCTTCGAATACTTTAAACACTTGGCATATGATCCCTCAAAGCCAAGCCGAACTCATTTGTTTTCAGAGTAGAAAAGTGGCATAAGTCATGCATTTTTAAAGTTTCATAACTCGTTCAATTTTAGCGTTATATGAATGGGACTTTTTTTGTCTTACTTGTCAGTGTAATAGGAAAAAATTACTAAATATAACTTATAGGACCGTGGGACCGTATAAAAATTTAAATTTCGTAATTTTTTAAGAAATGTTTTTATTGACCCAAATCGCTTTTAAAATGTTTCTTTACCTGATTTAAAACATTTTTGTAATTGGAACTATATGTCTATGACTAACGGTTTAGGAATTAGCCATTGGACACCGTTGAGACCGGACACCCTGTATAAAATATATAATGTGTAAAATTTTATATGTACAGGGTGTTCCGAAAAAACGTGGACAAAATGACATAGCAGATCCGTCAAACAACAAGGATCAAAAATCGCATAGGAACATGGGGTCGCAACTGCGATGCGGAGCCGCTAAAGGGCGTCTAAAATAATACATAACACAAAGAGAAGAAACAAAATCAATACAGAATATTTTATTGATAATTACCTACTGACATGCGACTTATGCATGGCAAACGTTGCGCCTACAGGAGGTGCTAAAAGTGTTTACCAGATGCATCGAGACATGCCTTGCATCGGCGTTGCATGGAATTGCGCACCTTCGCAAAGATACCACGTGTATTTCGATCACATCCCGCTGTCTCAACGATTCTTCCTACCAAGTCTTCTGGCGTTTCAACAGGTGTTTCATACACAAGTCCTTTTAAAAAGACCCATAAGAAGAAATCCACGGGAGACAGGTCTGGTGATCGTGGTGGCCATGCAATTGGTCCACCGCGACCAATCCAGCCGCCAGGAAAAGTAGCCTGCAGATGTGCTCTGACGTCTGTACTGAAATGTGCGGGAGCGCCATCGTGTTGAAATTGAATGCGTCGACGAATACGCATCGGAACATTATTCAGCATGTCTGGCAGAACCTCTTGCAAGAATGTTAGATACGTGGAACCGTTCAGCCTGTCTGGTAGAATGTACGGACCAAGTAAACAGTCTCCTACAATGCCAGCCCACACGTTCACGGAAAATCTTCGTTGTTCGGCGTGCGGACGTGTAGCATGCGGGTTTTCATCTGCCCACGCATGCAAGTTGTGAGACAATTCATCACACCCTCTAATGAGAATGTAGCATCATCCGTGAACAGAATACTTGCAGCGAAATGTCGGTCGGCAGCCTTTTCTTGCACATACCACCGCGCAAAATCCATACGACTGCTGTAGTCTCCCGGTTGAAGTGCCTGGACGCGTTGTAAATGATATGGGTAAAGTCCTTCGTCGTGTACAATGCGCCAGACGATAGTTTGGGGAATATGGATCCCTCGGGATACAACTCGTATACTTGTTGAAGGATTACGCTGAAGTGCTTGGACAACTCTTTCTTCAGCATCAACTGTCCGAGATGTTCGTTGGCGACCTGAATCTTGCTTGTGCACGTCTAACGAGCCGGTTTCACACAATCTTCGGTGAATAGTGGCAAAGAATGAGCGGCTAGGCATCTTTCTACTAGGATATTTGTGACGATAAATTCGCAAGGCTTCTCGTCCATTGCAGTTGGCCATGCCGTAAACTAAATGCATGTCAGCCAATTCGCGGTGCGTGTAACTAGCCATGTTACGCCCAACGCATCCACGACTCGAATGAATTCAATCTCCTTTTGCTCGGCTCGTGTCTGCACCGCAACGCCCTCTCGTGCTTCTCGCGCCCTCTACAGGCGTTTGCGACCCCATGTTCCTATGCGATTTTTGATCCTTGTTGTTTGACGGATCTGCCATGTCATTTTGTCCACGTTTTTTCGGAATACCCTGTATAATAATATATAAAATTTTAAATTATATAAAATTTTAATAAAAATATTAATATAAAATTATTGAATTTAAATAAACTCTACTTAATTTATTTTTTAATTCCTTGAAGTGCAGTTGGATACATTACATTACAATTTTTTTTAAAATCCAGATTTGCATCAGGATCTTTTTCTTAAATATTACTTTTATAACTATGCTGGAAAAAAAATTTCAAATTCAACCTCCTTATTTTCAAATATTTTTTTTTTTCGAAAATTGCAGCTAGAATTCCACATTACAGAAACAAGGCGTCATCAGGGGCAAGTAATCGAGATCAATTACTTGCCCTTGAAAAAATACAACTTGCCCCTGTAAATATAATACTGCTTCAGTATATGATAAAAACTCGCAGAAAGATTAAAAAATGTTTATGACTATTGCCTAAAAATTTTATTAAGTATATTATGCACTGTAAAAAAAAATCTAGGAACATTTCTGAGAAATAATGGGCAGCTCGTTACCCCAGAAACATTTTCTAGAAATTTCTAATTTTCTATTTGGAAACATATCTATGATAGTTTGCAACAGCAGCATGAAATTCAGCTGATAAATTTCTGATAACATTAAGAGACATTCCTTTTAATGTATTGAGCAACTATCTGTCTATTATTTCCCAGGAACTTTCCTGTGATTTTTTTTTTAATTCCAAAAAATATTTTTTGATATTAAAAGTTTCAAATATCCAAAAGGAAATTCGAAGCATTTATTCAAAAAGCTTTTCTTACAATTATTTAAAGCCCATCTGAGAGAACTGACGTTGAAAAACAAAATCTCGAGTTAATGTTTCTCAGACATTAAATGAAGATTTAAGACTTTATAAACGGCATAATTGTATTTTGCATAATGCCAGAATATTTCGCATTCTGGTGAAACTGCATAATTATTCTGATAAAATTGCATATAATGTCACAAACTCAAAAGAAAATATTTAAAACGTGTATTGAAAAGTTTCTGACGAGTGTAAATAATAACTAGATTAAGCATGTCAAAAGTAAACGATACATAATTTTCCGGCTCCATAGTAAAAGTTTTCATAACCTCATTAAAATTTTAGATTTTTTTTTTACAGTTTATTTATTCGGAAATAAAATCCTCCCCCTTTTAAAACCGAGCTCAGGCAGTCAACATTCTAACGGTGCTTTACACGAATAGAGACAAAATAGAAATTTCCAGTCTCCTTATTAATAGATTTCGCGCGACTTTTTAGTGTTTAGGACATATATGTCTTAAACACTAAGCTACATAGCTTATGAAAAAACAGCTAAATAACAGTTTATTTCCTTTTTTTTAATACGTGCTTTTCGAACCAAATTTCCGACTCATTTCCTTAAATGGAATTCAAATGGAATGCAAGAATGTTAAAATCTTATGGGAAATGATTTTCTTATCCATACAGCGGGGACTTTCCAGGGCCTTGGGGCAAGCATAATTCTGGGGGACGGCTTCTATCTATCCATAAAATTTGTTCGTGAATTATGTTTGACTAGTACTAAACTTCATACCTATTATATATATATATAAATTTTGCACCAGATACTATTCACATCTGCATACAAACTATAGCAAGCAAGATGGTCACAACTTTAAGAAAAATTCTTGTAGGAAAACTAGTAGAACAGATGATAGATTAGTTGTCGGGGGTATTTGTTTGCAAACATTTCCTTTACATACTTCATAAGATGTCTAAAAGAAAAATTCCTCAACATGGTCATCATAAATGGTTTTAACTTACCTCGTTAACAGAAAAATGTCAATTATGAATTTCTCTTGAAAATAATAGACTACTAAGCTGTTATATTAAAATTGTAACCATTAGTTTTCTGGTGATGTAGCTTGTTTTTCTTTTCAGTAGGGGAGTGTGTGCATAGGGTATGGGAAGCAGAGAACGGGAGGAGGGGGGGAGAGGACCGCATTCCCTAAACCTAAAATGTTTTCGTTCACTTTTAGCCAATTTTAACCATTTGGCACCATTTGAAAAAAGTCTTGATTACTCTTATGGTGGCCCACTAAAATGGAGGGCTCGGGGCAATTGCCCCACATTCTCCTGCATTAGTTTGGCCCTGTCATATCCGTATAGCAGGTAAGGTTGGCTGGACTACAATGTGCCGACACTTCAAATCACGGTAGTTATGTAACATATGTGACTAAAATACTCAATGATCTCACTGAGATTGTGACTAAAATGTGAACTCCTTAGATATCTTGTAAAAAAATAGCATTTCAAAACATGTTATTCATTGTGAAAAATATTTTTAAGATTTTTTTTTTTAATTGTCACTACGTTACGTCACAAGTATGACCACAAAAACATCATTTTGTGAAGCCACATTTTGGCCAGAATATGAATTTTAAAAATGTTTGAAAATAAAGAGAAGTATATTAATGCATTTCGGGACTTAGATCCTATTGCTTTAGTGGGTCCCTTGCAAATTAACCTATATTCACCAATTTATTTTCGGACCTACTTGAAAATTATCTCTAAATAGATTAATTTAAAATTTTCAATCAATATGTAATTGGAAATTGTGAAACGAAACATAATATTGCATGTATTCCACAAAAAAAGTTTTTAATTTAAGATAATTTTTCATTTTCATTTTATATTATAGGAAAAATTAATAAATTTTGTTTAACTAAATACAACAATTGTATGAAGTATAAATTACTCCTACCATCGGAAACGGCAGAGAATACTATACAGGAAGAGGGAAGTAGAAATTTGTGAGTGTGGGGTAGAGTTTTGCAATCAACAGATGCTTTAATAAAATTAATAGCTACATTTCATTGCCCTCAATAATGATTTAAGCGGTAAATTAGCTTAAGTAAGTCGTGATAAAGGAAACAATGAAATATGAATATGAAATAAAAACAAGTGGGTAAGTGTGATCACAGATCGCACAGAGGGTTTCGTTTAATATTCCTTTCAAAACACTTTATCCTTTTGAAAAATCTGTTAGTTCCACATTTCGCAAAAAGGGGCGCACTCTATTCTAAACAAACCTTTATCCGAACGAAACTCCGTTTTACATACTATCCATAGATATATTAGTCGAGGGGATTGGACCCATAGCACACGAGATAAGTAGGCGCCCCTGGCGGTAAAAAGTGGGACTAAAATATGTAAGGCTATGGTGCATAATATGAAAGAATGGTCAAAGGAGTGTCGGCAAATGTTGGAAAAGTGCTCCCCAGGTGAAAAGGGTGGAGGTTATAAAAATTGCTTAAAATATACAAGTTAGAGCACGGAGGAGTAGATAATATAAGACTTTTTGCAAATTTTATGATTTGTCGTGTGGTCTGAGGTATTAAGCTATACGTATGCAAAAATTCATGTGTCTAACTTAATTAGGGGCTCTCTTAGAAAGAATTGCTTAAAAGACATATGTGGTAGCTCTAAGGGTTAAACGTAAGACTTTTTCAAGATTTTAAGATTTGTCGCCTGGCCTCAGGTGTTCTGCTATAAGTGTGCAAAATTTCAAATCTCCAATTAAATAAGGGGCTCAGTTAGAAAGAATTGCTTAAAATACGCAAGTGGGAGCCCAAAGGTTTAAATGTATGACTTTTTAAAATTTTTATGATTTGTAGCATGATGGTGTTCAGCTATAAGTGCGCAAAATTTCACGCCTCCAACCTAAATAGGGTGTCACTTAGAAAGAATTGTTTAAAATACACATGTAGGAGCCCAAAAGGTTAAATGTACGACTTTTTCAAAATTTTATGATTTGCCGTTTGATGTGAGGTGCTCAGCTATAAGTATGCCAAATTGGACGCCTCCAACCTAATTAGGGGCTCACTTAGAAAGAATTGTTTAAAATACACATGTGGGAGCCCAAAGGGTTAAATGTACGACTTTTCCAAAATTTTATGGTTTGTCATTTGATGTGAGGTGTTCAGCTATAAGTATGCAAATTTTCACGCCTCCAACCCAGTTAGGTTCACTTAGAAAGAATTGTTTAAAATACACATGTGGGAGCCCAAAGAGTTAAATATACTTTTTCAAAATTTTATGATTTGTCGTTTGATAAGATGTATTCAGCTATAAGTATGCAAAATTTCACTCCTCCAACCTAATTAGGGGCTCACTTTGAAAGAATTGTGTAAAATACATATGTGGGAGCCCAAAGGGTTAAATGTACGACTTTTTCAAAATTTTATAGTTTGCCGTTTGATGTGAGGTATTCAGCTATAAGCATGCAAAAATTCACGCCTCCAACCTAATTAGAGGCTTACATAGAAAGAATTGTTTAAAATACACATGTGGGAGCTCAAAGGGTTAAATGTACGACTTTATCAAAATTTTATGATTTGTCGTTTGATCTGAGGTATTCAGCTATAAGTATGCAAAATTTCATACCTCCAACCTCAATAGGGTGCCACTTAGAAAGAATTGTTTAAAATAGACATGTGGGAGCCCAAAGGGTTAAATGTAGGACTTTTTCAAAATTTTATGTTTTTTCATTTGATGTGAGGTTTTCAGCTATAAGTATGCATAATTTCACGCCTCCAACCTAATTAGGGTTCACTTAGAAAGAATTGTTTAAAATACACATGTGTGAGCCCAAAGGGTTAAATGTACTTTTTCAAAATTTTATGATTTGTCGTTTGATGTGATGTATTCAGCTATAAGTATGCAAAAGTTCACTCCTCCAACCTAATCAGGGGCTCACATAGAAAGAATTGTTTAAAATACACATGTGGGAGCTTAAACTGTTAAATGTACGACTTTTTCAAAATTTTATGATTTGTCGTTTGATCTGAGGTGACCATCTATAAGTCCGCAAAATTTCACGCCTGCAACCTAATTAGGGGCTCACGTAGAAAGAATTGTTTAAAATACACATGTGGGAGCCCAAAGGGTTAAATGTACGACTTTTTCAAAATTTTATGATTTGCCGTTTGATGTGAGGTATTCAGCTATAAGTATGCAAAATTTCACTCCTCCAACCTAATTATGGTTCACTTAGAATGAACTGCTTAAAATATACATGTGGTAGCCCAAAGGGTTAAATGTACGACTTTTTCAAAAATTTATGATTTTTCGTTTGATCTGAGGTGTACATCTATAAGTACGCAAAATTTCACGCCTGCAACCTTATTAGGGACTCACTTAGAAAGAATTGTTTAAAATACACATGTGGGAGCCCAAAGGGTTAAATGTACGACTTTTTCAAAATCTTATGATTTGTCGTATGATGTGTGGTGCTCATCTATAAGTATGCAGAATTTCAAGTCTCCAACATGTATAGTTTCTGAGAACGGGCTCTGTGACAGACAGACGGACAGAGGGACAGACAGAGGAGTGAGACGAATAGGGTTTCATCAGATGAACGAAACCCTAACAAGATTTAAAAATATATTTTTTAAATCATAAAATATAAAACGTTCATATCGAAAATGTCAAATCCAGGATGATTGTATACCTTTGCCTCTCTCCGCGTGGGCGTACATGATTGCTACTTGTCTCAATCTATTTAAATAAATTTAATATTTTCCGAATATAATATAACATATATGCAAATCGCAGGGCATAATTATTCATAATTTCAATTTTCGTTTTACAGAAATTTCACATGTGTACAAGTACTGTTATTTTAATGGCTGATTTATTTTACCGTAAATAAAAATAGAGAATTTAAAAAATAATAAAGACAATAAGCTCCTTTCTCCAGATGAATATATTTTTTTTAGAAACTTATTTAGCATTTATTACATGCTATGTAAACTTTTCTTTTCTTTTTTCAAAAGTTCCTGTATTATTATCAATTAATACGTATTTTATATGCTGTAAAAAATGTAAACAATGTTTTATGTGTTAATAAAATATCATTCTAATATTTTCAATCCGTTATCTATGTGTATAATAGTAATTAAAATGTGATATCTTATCATCAAATGTAAATAGTATAAAACGATAAAAAATATTTCAAAAAATAAGTTAAAAAAAAAGAAGGAGTAAAAAGAAACTTTTCAATTATTATATTAATATCAGAATTAATTTCGAGGCTAACTCAAATTTTATTTAGAAAGAAATAAAAATAACACGCAATTAACTTCCTAGTCATTGCTCACAGAATTATGCGATTAAATAATAGTAATATTACTATTTGAAAATAGAGGTATTTAAAATCTGAAATCATTCTCATCTATTCATTTAGGCACATATTCATAGTAACCTGTTCGATCGCATCTTCTTTTTGTTCTGCTATTGGCAATAGGAAAAAAAATCTTGGTATTGTCTTTGGCTGATGTTGCTTTGCAATAAACAACAGTTTTTTTTTTTTTTGTGTCAAAGATTAAATAAACTTATGTAATTTTGTCTACACATTTGGGCCTACCTTAAAGGATACGTTTTCAAAAACAACAACAACAACAAAAAAAAAAAAACATTTCGAAAAAAATGGATATATGTACCTCTTGAATTCACAGATTTATTTTTTTTTTTACCTGTCCTTCATATAGCATTAATGAAACTTTCGAGATCCCTGTAAACGTATTCTAAGCATTTTTTAAACATATGAAATTAAACTTAGAAAATTAGAAAATGAAATTATGAAATTAAATCATTTTTTATATAAGGATGAATACATCCCGCATAGCAAGCATGGTGGCAGTTAGTCATTGTGACGCCACTACAAGTAACAATGGTCACGTCACATCTGTGACCAAAATGTCACTATGCAGTGACATCCCATTATACTAAAATGTGTTTTTTTTTTTAATTTTTAAACAAACTGCAAACATAACTACTTGCAATGCAAATGTTTTTTTTTATTTATGCATAACATAGTATTTTTTAAAAAGCTTTAATTAGTCCTTATGCTTAAAAAAGTAGCTGATTTTTTGAATAAACATTTTCCATGTTTTAAGTTGAACATCAGAACATTTGTTTCTCAGATAATTTTGTCTTGAATATGCCTTTATTTAGGCGCCGATTTTAAAGATTTATCAAATTTTCTTTGAACAGGCCATGCATTTATTTTAAGACCAACGTTCTGAACTAAGATATTGATTAAAAACGGATGTCAGTTTGAACTAAACAAATTTATTGTCTTACCTTTATTTTTCATGGTAGGAAATGATCCAAAGATTTAGAACAAGCTCTATATGTTAGCATTACAGCAAATATGATCACATCATAATAACGATAAATTATAAGACCCTTTATGACGCACACGTGATCATTGACTTATTTCATGATTTCAGTTGATTTAAAGATTTACAAATTGTTCCGTTTAAAATTATAACTCAGTATCTCAAATGTTTTGAAATTCTAAAATTAACGTAACTATTGGGTAGCTTTAATCCATTGCATATTTACATAAATAAAAAAAAAAATGTTTTTTTTCTTGCATCCGAGCATAAACGGAAATATTTTTTTTTTTTTCTTTTTTTTTAATTTCTGATTATCAAGTCATCATTAATATTTTTAGAGTAATATTGTATGAAATGCATCAAATATTTTCATGAAATTTTAACCTATTTGAAATGAATTTACTTTCACTGTTCAACTACCATAATGCAAATAAGAAATCATAATAAAATATACATAATGTCGTACCACTGTAACTAGGTATTAATAGATAGGGAATTTGTTTTTATGCATGAAAGATCTAAGAGGATTACGGCTAAATCTGCCTCCCCAGATGCAGTGGGACTGGAACTCCCATCAGTAAATAAAGGATTACTACGTATACGAGGGGAAAAAACCCGAGAAGGAATAATTAATATAAGAAGCAAAGAAGTGAGAAAAGTTTTTCCAACTGGAATGAAATTTTTTTTAACAGTAACATAGTAAAAAGAATTACTGGAAATAAAAGTAAAATATTCTCGTTAGCTACGATTACAGGATATTTTTATAGAAAAAAACTTTTTTATGATTTAACACGTCAGTTTTGAAAATAAGGAAAAACATCAATTCTTTTTTCGCTATAGAATCAATTGTGAAATCGTCTTAAGGATCATTCTAAGATAATTGTAAATTTTATGTCCTTCGCTGAAATATGTGAATTAAATAAGTTAACCATGAATGTTTAATTTTTTTTGTCAAAACTTCAAGCACTACTGGGTTCTCCAGTTTAAATATTAAGAAAAATTTAATTAAAAGAAAAAATGAAAAGTTTTAAATGTCATAGTCAAGGCTAAGTAATTAATAAGTTTATTATTGCTGAAATACATATTTAATGACTTAACTTTGTTGAACGATTTTAAAAAAAGTTTGGGAGTGCACTGTAAAAAAAATTCCGCAACGTTCCTGGGAAAAAATGGGTAGCTGAGTTGCCCATTATTTCCAAGAAACATTTCTTGAAAATGACTGGAACTTTACTGTATATGTTAAAAACATTCTACAGAAATGCCAGTAAGTTTCCTGCGAAATACCAGGAATATTTCTGTTGACAGCAAAACATTACTGACATTTCACAGCATGCGGGATCCGCAGACGATTTTTAGGGTTTCGTTCATCTGACGAAACCCTATTCGTCTCGCTCCTCTGTCTGTCTGTCCGTCTGTCCGTCACAGTGCCCGTTCTCAGAAACTATATATGTTGGAGACTTGAAATTTTGCATACTTATAGCTGAACACCTCACATCAAACAACAAATCATAAAATTTTGAAAAAGTTTTTATATTTAACCCTCTGGGCTCCAACTTGTGTATTTTAATCTTTTTGCTCTAACTAAGCCCATAATTAAGTTGAAGACTTATAATGTTACATACTTATAGCTGAACACCTCACATCAAACGGCAAATCCTAAAATTTTGAAAAAGTCTTATATTTAACTCTCTGGGCTCCAACTTGTGTATTTTAATCTTTTTGTCTTAACTGAGCCCCTAATTAAGTTGAAGACATAAAATTTTGCATAGTTGTAGCTGAACACCACACATCAAACGGCAAATCCTAAAATTTTGAAAAAGTCTTATATTTAACTCTCTGGGCTCCAACTTGTGTATTTTAATCTTTTTGTCCTAACTGAGCCCCTAATTAAGATGAAGACATAAAATTGTTCATAGTTGTAGCTGAACACATCACATCAAACGACAAATCATAAAACTTTTAAAAAGCCTTATATTTAAACCTCTGGTCTCTAACTTGTGTATTTTAATCTTTTTGTTCTAACTGAGCCCCTAATTAAGACTTGAAATTTTGCATACTTATAGCTGAACACCTTACATCAAACGACAAATCATAAAATTTTGAAAAAGTCTTATATTTAACCTTATAATTAAAGTCTTATAATTAACTTGTGTATTTTAAGCTTTTCTTTCTAACTGAGCCCCTATTTAAGTTGAAGACTTGAAATTTTGCATACGTATAGCAGAACACTTGCGATCACGCGAAAAATCATAAAATTTTTATGAAGTCTTATATTATTTACCCACCGTGCTCTAACTTATGTATTTTAAGCAATTTTTCTAACCTCCCCCCATTGCAACCGGTGGGTACTTTTCTAACTTTTGCCGACACCACTTTGACCACTCTTTCATACAATGCACATAGCCTTACATATTTCAGTTCCACTTTCTACCACCAGGGGGCGCATACCCATCTCGGGTGCTACAGACTCGATCCCCTCGACTAATATACCTACGGATAGTTGTGAAATGGAGTTTCATTCGGATAGATGTTTGTGTAGAATAGAGTGCGCCCCCTGGTTACGAAATGTGCAACTATCAGATTTCGCAAAGGGATAAATTGTTTTGAAAGGAATATTAAACGAAACCCTCTGTGCGATCTGTGATCACACTTGCCCACTTGTTACATTTCCAGTTGAAAATTTTCGCTTTATTATCATTATTTGTTGGAATGCAAAATTTTTTTGAAATTGACATCAAAATTATTATTTATAATTTACACTAAAAAATAAATTTTCAGTTAAAATTCAATAAAGTAAATATATATATGATATATTGTTTCTGAACTTTGCTTAAAATATAAAAATATATAAATGTAAATAATAATTAGAAAAAAAATCTAGACATAAAATATTTTGGATTTTCGTCAGTAATTATGTTAGTTTACATGTTAGATAAAATACATATAAATTTTCATGAAGAAAAAAAATCCTAAACGTAATTGTATATTTTTTCCGAAAGTAAAAAAAAATTCAAATTTGCAGCAATTCAAAGTGTCAAATATATATCAAATTTAAATCAAATTGTAAAGTGTTAAAATATAAAATTAATTAAAAAAGAAAAAAAAAGTCAAGAGGTAGCATCGAACTCGGGCCGTACGGGTGGCGTGCGAGCCTTCTTCGTCCACACCACGAAAGACACATTGAGAGCTGCAAACTAATGGGTATTTGAAACGTATGCTAAACCTCGGCATCTAATTTCTGAAAATCTAAGGCCCATTTGAAGAAATCCTTTCACAAGAATAATTAGAGATAAGAACTCTAAAACATACTTTAAATTAATCAAAATCGGTGAGAATCATGTTTGATGGTCCCCTGGTTAATGGGGATCCAAATAATAGGTGCATTTTTTTACACGGTCTGCTCATTAAACATTCCACAGACAAGTACGAGAGATAATCTCTTAGCGATGTCGCAGAGGTATTGTATTTTCATCTGAATGGTCTTGACAATAGAGACGTAAAGGATTATGTCGTCTATTGATTTATTTGCATTCCATATTGATTTTTTTACATTCATTTAAGGAATTCGTTTTCGACACTCGCGCGCGAGCAACGGATTATAGCAAAAAAATAATAAATGGCGGCCGCAGCGTTTTGCTGTTTCCAACTTTTGTTCAGGAACGTTTCAGATAAGAAAACCAGAATTTCACAGGAAAGAGCTAAATTATTCAGAAAACCTGAGAAAAGGCGAAACGTTCCTGGACTTTACATGGAACGTTACCATGTTTTTTACAGTGTGCTCTAAAACTAAGTACCACATAAGTTTTCAATTGTTATTGTTTAGCCATGAAATAGGCTTAAAGTTAAACGTGTCATTATTATTTTAGGAACAAAGTAAAGACATTTTAGACATTTAAAAAAGTCATTACTATTCTTTGGCAAAAATTGCAAAAAGTTTATTATATGGAGTAATTTCAGCTAAAATTTAAGAATTAAAACTATAAAATTTAATCTCTTTTAAAAAGTCAAAAATTTACCATTACCTGATAATGATTATTAAACATTTTAATGGCTAATATACGTATTGTTTGTTTGTTCTTAAAATGAAGTATAAAAAATAGATCCAAACACTCGAATATGATTAGTAAGGTTTTTTAACAAAAAAAGGAGAGCTTTTTAAGGGGCTCTTAATACCTTAAAGTCGAGTAGTTTACAAATTTGCCATAATGCTCCATTCATCGGCATATTAAATTACCGAACAAGAATGACTTTCACCCTTAGTGTTTAGTCATGTTTATATTATACGTAGTGTTCGGTCAAAAGATTCTTTTTCGAAAAGTTTTCGTTAAAAATCTGATTATCAGCTGAAGATTCGTTTCTGGCAAAAACGTAACTGAAGTTTCGTCATTAGCCAAAGCTGAAAACGCAACATATTGTCATGCGATCAGCGTGATAAAAATCTTAGTCTGCTATTGAAATTATTTTTTGAAACTACTTTTAGAGCTATACTAATATTTTTAACACAATCACACTAATTGAAATCTTATTACCAATAAAGATATCTGAGCAAAATATGCTCGGCGGTTGTCAGCCCATGTAGCTTAAACGGTAGAGCATTATCAAAGTAAGCCAAGGATCTG
Organism: Maratus speciosus; assembly: GCA_963932465.1. Lineage (NCBI taxonomy): Eukaryota > Metazoa > Arthropoda > Arachnida > Araneae > Salticidae > Maratus > Maratus speciosus. The sequence goes on along the minus strand of OZ010787.1, from coordinate 110,567,934 downwards.
GGTTCGATTCCCGAATTGGGCATTTTTTCTCTCAGTTAGAAATATTCAATTCGTATGATACTTTAAAACCATACACTTCATAATCTCTAAGTATCGCATTTTCTTGCGTATAACACACTCCTTTATGTAAAACTTAACCCAAAATTTAGCACACATTTTTTTAGGAAACAAAATCAAAGAAAGTGAATAAAAATATCTAATTTTTAAATAAAATATTTATAGCAAAATACTGAAATACCTTTTGATATATGGCAAAATTCATGTCATTGCCATCTGAGTCACACCCATAACTATCAAAATAGTAGAATTATCCATTCAAAAGTATTCAATTTTTAAAATTAAATATAATTCTTTATATAAATCACCTTATTTAATACAAATGATTATATTTCCTTTTCTCTTTTTCATATTACTAACAAAAGTAATACATCTTAGAAACATGGGAAACACTAAATAAATTGCGAAAGAAAAAACATTCTTTTGTTAATTTTTATGACTTAACCGATTTTTAATGCGCATTTTAAGAGCAAAGCAGAGCGTCTTATACTTCGGAAAATATGGTATATACTGCATATAAACATATTAAAGGAAATTATCTTTATAAAGACTTTACTCGCAAATTATTTTGAGGAAATACTAATAAATACTAAGCAGCACAGCATGATACGCATAGAAATTTTTTCTTGACCTCCCTAATAGAAATATTTGTTTGCAGAAAATTCTTCCTTAAATAATAAATGAGATTTTTTCAATGTTAGATTAAAAAGCAGATACAATTTAGAGTCCTGGATTCGGTCGGGCATCCGAATTTTACCCGAACCCGATCCTACCCGCGGTTAGGGTCACGTCAGGTCAATGCTAAATTTGCTCATTGCGGATCAGGCTTACTTTAAATGTTTGTATTCAGGTAAGTTTCGAATTAAACTTTGATTATTTCGGGTTAGGTTCGGCATGACCGAATTTTTCAAAAGAAGGTCCTGAATATTTTTCAAATGAAAAAAAAAAAACTATATATTTGAATGAGTGTATATATGTTCATTTTTATACAAAAAATTTATATTCAAGATATTATAGACGGCTTTTTCATAATTGTACATAAATATAGAATAATTTTCTTTCACTTTGAGTCGAGATTGAATATTTCGGGTTCGAACCGAGTTTCGTGTTCACGAATATTTTTTACCCGGATCGGGTTGGTTTTCGAGTTGACTTTAAGTAGCGTTTTCGAGTCTATGATACAGTCTAGCACATTTTTTGAACTAACCATTTTGTAGCGATAAAGTATTCTAATAACAAGGATTTTTTGTTGCATATTGTCACGCACTTTTAATGATTAAAACTGTTAAAACACAGAATACCGAAATTAGCTCAATTTAGGCATTCCTTATAAGTAATAATAAATTACTAGAAAGGTTTGTTAAATATTATTATTATTATCCATCCGCAGTGTTAAGCAGTTCCCAGAACAAAGTAATGTAAATAAAGCTTTTTGTTCAGTATATTAATTTTGACACAATTATTCTAATTGCTAAATAAATTATAAGGGTTTTAATTTCCGAACTGAGTGAAAAAGCGTCAATGATAGGATAGGAACCAGGGACCATTTGGCGTAAGCTGCGAATGTTCGGCCAACTAAAAATATATTAAAAAAAGTTACATAAAAAACAGGTTACCTTTTTCTTATCATACCAACAACCGTTCTAATAATCAACATTAGGCATAAATAGGTAAATCCTGAACAAATCTGGAGGAACTTTCTAACCCAGAGAATCTTTTTGATTATGACATCTAGTCATGTGTCTGGTTTGATGATTATGACCAATATCGTCATAATAAGAATATGATAAATAAATGCCTTTGAAAATGCACTATCAGAAATCAAAAATTGATCTTCAGAATTGATTATTTTAAAATAAAAATTATTCCTACATTTTTGCCTATTTGAAAATGTATTACATTAACCTGAAATTTCAACATAATCAAAGATACTGCGATATCATTTAATCTTCTACTGATCAAATTAATTTCCCATATAAAAGTATTTTTATGCGAATAAGTTTTTTTTAAATTATTATTATTTAACAGGCATTTGAATTGCAAGGCATAGAGAGTGTCATATTTATATTTATTATTTAAATTGATTAAACTAAAATAATATCCGTGCTTAATTAAGAAAAAATACAAAAGAAGATTATAATTTCGAAGATGATTGAAGGATTGATTTCACGACGAATCGATCTTGATGTCTCGACAACTTGCAATGGAAATTTTAGAAACAGCAAAACACATTAGATGTTATTCAGCTGTTGCAATTAATAACTACACAACTTGCAAGAAACTGAGATTTATAACAAACACTACACACTCAGAAATACTTTCTTTAATTAACGGAAATTTCCTGACAGTAGAGCTGCCAGGCTTTTTCCGTTAATTGTCAAATATCTGTTTTTTTTTCTCCGGTACAGGAGATAAAATATCCGTCAATTGAGGAAAGTTGGGAAAAAATAAAAGTTGCTGGCCTTGGATTCGAACCAACCATCATAGCGTTGCGAGACGAACACGCCAACCACTGGTCTACAGTTATACAGTAGTGAAATACTTTGAATTAAATATGTTTGCTTCAGATGTGTATAGCTTGATAAAATTCTTTAAAAAGCTTTTAATTTTTAAGTTAATTTCGGGAAGATTTCATTTTTAATGAGATTGTGGTTGGGGTTTTAATATTTTAGTATTAATATAGGATAAAGTTAGGAATTATAAATATTTTTAAGTAGATTTCTAGATGTAAATATGAATATTATACTTTTATTCGATAAGATCTTTTTTTTTTTAGTAATATCGATTTTTTTCCATTTCATATTTTAATTAAAATATCTTTTAAATGCGAATATTTATTCATAAAAAACTTTATAAATTCAACTTTATTTAACTTTGTTCGACTTATTCAACTTTAAAAAATAAATTGTGAGTACTTTTAAATGAAGGAGAAAAGTACTTGTTATTTATTTTTAAATTCGAAAACTTTTTTTTCCTTTTTAATAAAATTAAAAATCTTAATTTAAAATTTTTGGTGTTTCATTTTAAAATAAATTCAGATTTAATATTAATAGAAGTAATATGCATGCGTACTTTTGCTCTTTTCCAGGCTTTCGGAAAGAATTCACGGATAAAACATGTTTCTAGGCGTACGGAATTATTTGTTAAAAAATGAGGAATAATTTAGTGTATATTGGCGAGTTTTTCTGAGTTACAAAGTGTGTCTTTAAAAAGTGAACATTGGTGGAGTTTCTGCATGGTATAGAAAAAGAATGTGACTTAGTAGAAAAATAAATGCAATTCTTAAAATACTTCTAAGAAAATACTTCCTTCAAATTTATTCGGTTTCAGAGTGTAAAAAGCAGCATTTGAGGAATCCAGGATGCGTACAGTTCGACCATAATCTTTAATAGAATTTTCCCATTTTTTTTAACTGCAGAAAAGTATTACAAATTCTGCGATTAAATGAGAATATTACGAACTCTACGATGGAAATATTTAATAGAAATTTTCCTATCTTAAACAGTGGTGCTAGACTCCTTGGAAAATCGAAAGAGAGTATGCATCTTGGACGAACCTTTTGCGTATGTCTTCCTTAATTTGGGAATTCTGGTCAGTCAGATCTCAAATTCTCCTTTCCAATGTTAAAACTATGAGCATGGAATGCATTCTATTTTTTTTTAATTTGCCATCAGAAATTTTATATTTTAACTTCTTTTTACTGTATACTCTTCTTAAAAGATTTCTGTCATTGGTTTGTTTCACAAAATATTTCTAAAATATGCACTTAATTTTACTTAAAGTGCTAAAATCTTACTTACCGCTCGTCAAATTTGCTAAGATTTTAACACGTAAATTATAAAATTAAGTATATGTTTTAAAAAAATTTTGTCAAAAGAGGAAAATAGTACGAGACATTTCTAAAAAAGTGTATAATGAAAAAGGAAGCTAAAGACATTAATTATCAGATGTGAAATTTTAAAAATACGAAGGAATTCCACGCCCATAGGTGTGGAACATTCGAAAGGAGAATTTCAGATCTGCGTGACCAAGAACTTCAACACAGGCTTTGGAATCTCTTCATATAAGTTAAATATAAAATTTATGTTATGTAGTAAAATGTAATTGATTTTAGGTTGGGAAATGTAATATATATAATTTTAAATCATATTTATTTTCTGATTTATGTAGCCTTTCTAATGTCTCATAACAGAGAAAATGAAGCAAAATTTGTAGCGAATGGCTAAAAAAGAATTAAAATTTCTGTAGATTCATTTTTCAGGAGATAAGCTGAAATATTAGAGAAATAAAAAATTTAGTGTAGATAAAAATGAGATAAAATTATTTTTATTCGTCTTCATATATTAAAAAAAGTTGCATAAAAAATCAGGTCACCTTTTTCATATTATACAAATAACCGTCCAAAATTAGACACAACTTTGTAAATATCAGTATCACCAATAAATGCAATGAGCAGGAAACATCTCAGATAAATATTTTTCTATCCCGTTCATGACTTTTTGCAGGTGATTTTTTTTTACTTATCTACAGAATAAGCGACAGCGAGTGGCTGCATTAAGCTTTGAAAGATACCACGTAGATAGTGTAAGGATAATTAATTATTGTATAGCACACTATCTATTAGAAACAGTATTCCAGTATCAATTAGAAACATTTGTCCTTGCACATATTATCCTTCTTCATGGAAGCAAGCTTTCTTGTTTCTCTCTCCGGTTAAGTAGTTTATATAACTGCATACTTTGCAATGAGTGAAACTTCACGAGTTTTAATATAAAATGATGAAATATAAACTCCATCTTTATATCGTTCACTTTAAGAATAATATTATTTTATGAAAGTACCTGTCAGTTTGTCATAATAAGAGTTCTTATTTTATTTCAGTTAAATTATAAAGCTGAAAAAATAGGTTTTGTTTCAGTTTCTGTAGTAATAAAGTATTCCGGTTCAATATAAATTATAATGAATGCATGCGAAATTATCGATTATTCTCATCTTAGTCCATTACATAATATTTATATAAGACGTTTGTTATATAAATATGAATATCGTGTATATTTTTCGTTAAATAATCGATGGCGATTAAAAACATGTTGGTAGAACTTTAACCTGTTCAGTTCCGAAGCTAAAATAATAACACAAATGCTTATTCATTGTTTTTTTCCAAACAAAATGACATCGTAAATGACAGAAAAATATCTTTTCTGAAATTGATCCTTTAGGCGCTTACTAATTTAGGTTCAAAAATATGGATCTAAAACTACAAACACCCTTAAAAACCTCAATTAATAACCATTAACCTAATTAACGCAATCACAAATATAAGAGCTTTCAACAAGTAAATAATCTACAAATACTCACAATTTTTTATTGAAAAAAATTTAAGTTAAATATTTACGAAATTTTCTCACTTTCTTGGTCATGTTGTCTTTTGGGCCTTTTTATGCATTTTGCAAACTCAGATGAAAATAACATTTATTTTATGTGGGAATCAGCTTAGATGCTGCCCTTTATTCGTTTGCTTTCAACGCAAAAAACATTCAGCTATTAAGAAGGGATGCGAAAATGTAGAAAAATCGGACATTTTAGATTTTATAAGCAAAAGAACAGAGGTTCTCGTATGGGGACCCAAGGACCGAAGAGGTTAAAATGCGGTTGTGCATACCAAATCTAACAATTTCTGTATTGGAAACCAGAGTTAAAATCCATTTATTCACTAAAATGTAAGGGGTGTCTCTCTTTAATCCGGACATAACTATCGTTTATAACTTTGACAAAAAATAAAGATATTTGAAAGCAGTTTTCAAGTTTTATCTTTGTTTGTGTGAAATGTAGTATGTGATGAAAGTGTACAGCATTTTGGTAAGGTAAATCGTATGAATTTTGAACAATCAATTACATTATGCCGCACCACGTTTTGAAAAACATGGTTTTCTTAAAACCTTTGAAAAAAAAAAAAAAAAAAAAAAGTACCTTCTTTTCATCATGCGCACGAATCCGTTCAAAGGAGCGTAACTTTGTAAATAATTTGAATCATACAACATCGTTTGATGTACATATTTTACATACTTAAAAGAAGAAAAAGAAAAAAAAAAACTATGTTTTAACACAACAAAATATAACCTTCCTTTAAAAGATGAAAAAAAGTCATCATATTTTGGTAGGAAATCAATTTTAGAAAATGAAAAGAAGTGTCTTAATATTTCTTAATAGCAGAAAAAAAATAATCGTAACCAAGCAGATTATTATTCTAAGTGCAATTCGTAAAAAACAAATGGCGCATAACATTAGATTTTTTTCACCGTACCTTTTGTCACTTCTATTTGAATTTCAGTGAAAAGTCAAAATCACATTCTTGGAGATGAAAATGCTGTTTAGAAAAATACGCCTGGGCAGCTAAGAATGTATCTTCGTATCATAAATCATTTTTTCTTTCAATACACATTACTAAGAACCATTACAAAAACTTGCTGTTTCTCAGTAAGAACAGAATTTCCTTTCTAAATTTATAGGAAGATATGTCGCACAGTAAAAAAATAAATAATATGGTATTTCAAATTGAACTACTATTAGCAATTTTATACCATAACAAAAATAGGATGCCATAATGAAATACCGTTGCCAAAAAAACATAAAATGATTTTTGAACGATAGTATTTCAAGAATATTAAAATTATTTGAATAGGATTTTTATAGGGAAATATTTTGTGAAATAAAAAATATGCATTATTGAATGGTGAAAATGAAGTTTGTAAAACTTTATTGATCTTTTCAGTCATAATATACGCTGTTGTCAAAATATATTTTTTCTTTTACAAATAGCATCTAAAACGAATCAGTATTTCACGAAATATATTATCAACTTTTTTCAATCCGAATTTTATTATTGTTAACCGAATGACAAAATCGTTTTAAACCAAAACAATTTTGTAACTTTTTCAGAAAATTTTTAAAAAGTTAAACTTATGATGCAAAAATTAAAATATCATTTTTTTTTCTCCAATTCTTTATATGCTGACACTGTTAATATAGTCAACAAATTTAAAGATTTATTTTTGTAGCCATATTTTTCAAAAATCTATTTAAACACATACATGCGAAAAAAATATAAAAATTATAAATAATAACACATTAAAAAAAAACAGTTTCCAGTATCTTTCAAATCCATTGTTTAAATCTTCTGCAGGTGATATAATGTAAAAAATCTCTGCCAGCTGGGCCTACAGGCGGATGTAGATTTCGAAGTTAAGTACTAATTTCACCAACTAAAACTAAATCAAGATTAGAGATAAACTCAGTCTAACAATTTTATATGGCCGCTTTTGACGAATTTTTTATTTCATTTTTCAGTAAGATCTTGTTTTATCAGAATCATATTAAGGCGGTATTTAAAAAAATATATAGTTTTCAACGCTCAACAACTCGAAATTTTTTGACACATTTTCAGACTCATTTTTAAAACTAAAAACATGAAACTTGCTGACGTGATTTTTTTAAGAGATTTTTAAGCGACCTGTGTTTTATTTTTCGTTCAATTAATTAGAACTTAATTTACATTTATTTCCTTAGTACGACCATTTTTTTCGTTTCCAGCACTATCGCTTCGGGAAATTAGGCTCAAAATGTCTACTTTGACAGCAATTTTTGAAATATATTCTGCCCTTATAAAAAAATGACCAATACAGCACATTATATAGTTTCTGAATAATAGAACCTGCCAATTGGATGCGTTTGAGTTGCGAAAATGAGTTAAAAAATGAGTCAGAAAATAAGCCGTTTGGATTTTTTTCTTCTTCAAGCCTCCCATTTTGTTTATCATTTTTAATTTTTATTTTTATTTTTATTTTTTTTTTTTTTTTGCATTAAGAGTTGGTCCTATCAAAAACGTCGATATAAAAGTTGTAAATAATATTAAGAAGATTTACAATATGTTTAAGAGAATTTGATATCTTAAGAATTGACGAAGTTATGAATTTTTTTCTCCCTAAAATAATACGTTTTGCACCCCTTCAGCCCATTTTTATTTTTATCAAAAATCTGTGATGCATAAATTTTGGCCCTTTTCCTAGACGTAATAATAACTTTAAACTGATTTGATATGCATAAAAATTAAGAAGTTATGGTGTTTTTTCGGTTTTCACAAAATCTCTCCCTATTTCTACCCCCTTGGGCCGATTTTGCCCATGAACAAACTTGACCGATATTTTCTACCCCTTGATTTTTTGTATCAGTTTGGAAGAGATTTGTGCAGAATTATGGAAGTTATCGTGTCCATAAAAAGTGATATATATATATATATATATAGATAGATAGATAGATAATATTTTTTACTGAGGGTGGTTTTGGGTTCCAGTGGTCATGATCGGTGTAGATCTGCAAATTTTTTTCATAAATTCCAACATAGGGGAGATTGCAATAGGTAGTATTTCATGCGAAATCTACCTAAAATAGAAAATGGAGGAACTTGACAAAGTGTCGGCATTCTTCTAAAAATAGATATAGGTATATCATTCTTAAAAGTATGTCTTTGAAATTTTCTTATGATTTGTGTTCATTAAGACAAAGAGCCTGTTTTATCATACAAGTTATTTAATAACCCCTAAATCTTTATTTTCGTTGAATTTCGAAATTATTAAGTAATTCAGTCCCGTTAAATTTACTAGTTATTTAAGTATATGATGTGGTTTGAAATTAGACTGAATAATTTAAATCTGTATTTATGCGTGCCATTATAATAATTAAAATCATATGAAATGTCTTCAACCCATAAAAAATCCGAAAACCAATCGTATTCTTCTTTTTTTATCATACAAAAGAAACACTGTTACACCATGTATATATGTTTTCTAATGTTGGCCCTGAATCCCTCATATAAGATAACATTTTAAAAATATTATTCTTTTTCAAAAATCAAAAGTGTATGAGAAAAACTTTTTTAAGTATGAAAAAAGAAAAGCTCCTTATAAATAAATTTCCATATTTAGCTCTTACAGTGATATTTTATGGATTTTTTAGTGTCTAAATATGATAAGTTTAAAAATTTGAAAACACAAAATACTTTTTAAATTACTCAAAGGTGTTTATTTATTTACAATAAAATGCATATAAAACCAAGTACCCTGTAAAATCACTATAAAAATTACATAAAGATATGTGATATAAATACATGAGTAAAAAACAGTTAAAAAGAATTGAGTACTTTATTTTGTGAAAAATAATCAAATACTTTGTGTCCGGTCGCAGTCCAGAAAAAAAAATCCCACTTCCCACTGTAAACTTGTATGGTTGGCAGCGTTAAACACAGAAGCCCCAACGCTGTAATAATTACACCCAACTGTTATATTTTTAAGATTCGTGGGCCAGATTAATAATTTATTGCTGGGCGATGTAATAAATACTTAAAATACTGCCACATTCTACACTCATTGGTGAACGAATCTATATACTTATTTTTCCCCTATATCTCTTTTCCTAGTAATAAGACTTATTGATAGGTTCAGTGATTTACAACAAATCTGAATGACCGGGAATGAAAAGTTTTTTTCTACATTATTGCTCTTTGTCATATTTATAACTCGAAGTCATAAAATTAAATCAACTTCTTGTTCAAAGAACTTTCTTTCCCTTGCCTTTTCAAAGCAATCTGATTTCGTTTTGTGAATGTGAACAGTTGTTTACCATTCTTTGGAACGAGACATATTTAACTGTTTCATGTAAAATGTTATTTCCTCCTGATGTTGCAACGTATTTATTTTTATGCACTGTAAAATCATCACGGGCTGGGTCTTTTTTAGAGCACTGACGAGTCCCCTGGCTGCAGTGGTATGGGTCAGCTGAACGGGTTATGATGCCTTGCAGAAAGGCGATATTCATCTGATATCCGCATGGCGGATACCTACTTGACAAGAGAACAGTTCGTCATGGCTGCGATGCTTCTTGTTATCTTCTTGTCTTTACTGTGTTTGCCCTTTACTTATTGATTTTGACCGAGTCGACTTTGCACCGCACATCACAGCGAAGTCACGCTGCGCGAAAGAAAATACTGGGTGGTTTTGAGCAGAAAGTGAGGTGCAGACTTAGCAGAAGGGGTAATTTGAAAGAGAGATATGGGAAAACCATTGAGAAGGCCGTAGACGGCTATGGTTTACGACTCGTAAACCATAAACCATCTCGTAAATCACGAGAAACAGAGAGAATTTGGGCCGAAATGCAAGGCAGATTTTGTCGTTGCTGTGAGAGACGGGACTCTGACTTTCTACATACCCCACCGGTTAAAAACTGGTTCCGTGAGCTGTCCTATTGGAACGGATCGGGTTAGTCGCGCGGATTTTTCCTTATTGCACCTAATAAAGAGGCGTTATCTAAAAAAAAAAGCGGGGGAACCTCATCTTTGCATAATACTCTCATGAATCGGCTGAATCAACCGGTCTGCACTCGCACGGATATTCGTGAGACATAAACATGTAAAAACATAGATTAATACACAATTTAGCACGCTGTTTGGTAAATAATAACCTATATTTAATATTATTTAACCTACTTATCTAAAACAAATTAATTCTAGTAGTGAGTAGTAGATATAGGTGATTTCACATATCCAGGGATCAGATCAGGTTAGCGTGCGGTAGGTGAGCGGATGTTTGAGATTGAAATTGAGATTTACTTTTCTGGGCCGTAGCTGGTAAAAGACCTGATACCGAGGTTCCCGCTCAAGGAAGAAAATATATTTAACTAGGGGGCTCAGCCCCCTGCTCGCTAACGCTCACCAACCCCCACGAATTGCTACGCAATTCATATCATGATCCCAGCTCCCTTCGCTCGCTCACCACTATTTATGTCAACTCTAGCCAGAATGAGTGCTATCATAAATCATTACAACGTATTAAATTTACAAATATTTTTAATGTATAAAAAAGTAATGCAAAACTGTTGAAAATATAAATAAAAACGTACCCTGGAAACAGAATTAATTAAAAAACTTAGTGAAAACAAAATAAAAAATATTTTTAGTTGAGCCGCTATGAGATCCGAGCAAGCAATATATGAAATTTAAAAATGTTTTAATTCATAAAAAAAAATGCAAAATTTTTTTGAAAATATAAATAAAAATGCATTTATCAAAAGTTTGGCGCTATGACTTGTTGATCATCATGGAGAAAGCTAAGCGAACAGGAAATTGACGCCGTTTAAATTTAAATGGCATGTTAGTGTCAGATGTGGTCCTTCTCCTTTCATTTTGCCTGTAGTATTGAAAACCACGGCTTAAATTAATTTAAAACTATAATAAGACGCTATAAAACATGCTACATATCACGCTATCGAAATGTAAACAAAACGTTTTCGCCTGTGTCTAAATACAACCTTGGATAAAAAAGCTACGTCACCGTAAAACGGACCAATAGCAATTGTCATTAATGTATTGCACAAACGGTTTGCGTTAAAAGAGAGATCCTGTCTGGATTTTGATTTGCTGAGTGTTTTGGGACATGTGACCGTAACTACCACTGAGAAACGTCACTTTGGCTGTTGCCAAATAGCAAGCTACAAATACAGCCCTTTTTTAGCGCTACGTAAGAGAAATATATATATAGATTGTGTGAGTAATAACGTATCGCTGCGGACCCTATTCCTTACGGCAGCAAGCCGAATTTCCTTTCATTCTTCAGTCCCTGGATCCGTGCTGTCGCTACGGATAGTAGAGAGATTCCTAGTGTTTTTCAGTGATGTTACTCTCCTGCTTTCCCCCACACACTGCAGGTCGAAAAGAGAAGATTCCCAGACAATGTCCTAGAAGAAAGGAAACATTATAGGAGCTGTTTGGGCTGGTAGCCAAAAGAAATTGTAGCTGTTAGGCCCCGTGGGCCTGATCCATCCCTATCTTGCCTGCGGGTTTTGTGCGGGAACACTCCAGGTATTCCACAGAATCCGCGTCAGGCTGCTGTGCGCTGATCAGCTCGATACCTCTTAGACCTCATCCATACAACTGGGAGGTTTAAAAGTGATAGCTGTAATGGGAATCTGTTTCTGGACACTCAGAAAAAGAAATGAAATGGGAAGATAGTTAAAATGTTTACTAATAAAAAGGCTGGGAACGTCTGCGAATTTAAAAGGATTGGAGGGAGGAGGCTGCTGCGTACTAGAGCTGACGTGACACTCAAAGCTGTGGGGGATTAAATCGTAAATTAAGACACTCGCATACATTTAGATAAATTCTGCATTCATCAGAAATGAATTTAAAACCTATGGCATAGATTGTTGTAAATGGAATTAAGAAGAATGGAATTAAGAATTAATAACCTAAGAATTATAAATGGCTTCTTAGGTAAGTAATGTTAACTGTGCTGAGTATATTATACATTAAAGGGTCTAGCCCAGTGGCGTGGCGTGAAAATTTTCGGTGGTCATCGCAATTATTTAAGTTTGTGGTGAAAAATTATTAACTCTAAAATTCAATGGTTGAATGTTCAAAAAATAAACTTTAAATCTTACCTTCACTTATACATGAACTATAAATGTTCTGCTAAAATTAGATCGTAGAGTTTTAAAAGCTTATTAAGAGTTTTAAAATATTGCTTGGTCATCGCCGCATCCAGCGATGACCGGACGCCACGCCACTGGTCTAGCCGGATAAGCATAGCAAAATGTAATTCTGTAAGTCTTTGGTTGGTGTAAATATAAAATTAATACATTAATAAATTTTTTTAGAAATATTTTTTTTTATTTTTCTATGTTAAAATTTGTGTAAAAATAGGAAAAAAAATATATAATGTGAGCTAATATATTCTTCAATAATTGGCGTTGGTTTCATTTTTTTAATTTTTTTAGTTTTTGAGAAAAACGTATTTGAAAAATAATAGCGTCGGCGCATACTACCCCGCTTATCTCAAGGACAATTCAAGGTCAGAGGCTAAAAACACTCTATATTATATTCTCATGGTGAGCCTTATTACCACACATGTTATTTCAAACATCGGCCGTGGTTGCCATTTCGCTATGCTTATCCGGCTAGACCCGGCTAGATGCCTATCTGGATTGCTTTTATCTTTTTATTTTGACATTTCATTTCTATAGAATTATATTGTCACTTTCATTGGTATTTGTCGCTATCGTGGGAAGTTGTCTTCTTTCTTGGTAGGTTAATGATTTGGCACTTTCATGATTTGTTGCCTCTTATTTCAGTGTTTGTATTTAGTTTCGTAGATTTCATTACTTTTGCTTGGTTACTTTGGTATTCTGGGGGTGAGTCTTGTTCCGGTCATATTTGACTTCTTTTATCAGAATGCAGACTGTGATCTTTTTCCTAATAAATAGATTTCCTTTGCATCTGTGGCCGACTTTGTTACATGCTGCGCTATAGGATGGAGTCTGTTATTTGATCATTAGATCACGTATTTCTTAAGGTTGACAATTATCTCTACGATGAAGCATTTATTGCTTTTCTTATAGACATTGGTCATCTTTTATTGAGAAAGCTCTCTGGCTATTCGATTATTCTGACGATCGAATTACTATTTCAATTGCTGTTATCACTTTATTCGTTGGCTATTATTATTATTAGTGAATGGGATCTTTGGCCATCAGTTCATCTTCAAGATACTTCCACTTTGCTATAGCCCTTTACTATATTTCTAATATAGACACTTTGCTATATTTATGCAATTTTTCGTGTGTACAATTTGGCAGGCAATTTGATAACGCAAATTTCAGATTTGACGGAATGTGTAAAGCCGCTATTAATTGTATCTTGCTTTTTTTTATATTCGCACGTAATTATACCAGGATAGTTCGAGTTTCTTACTTTCTGGTTATTACGTTTTTTTATTATTATTGTTCTTTTTCCTTTTTAAAAAAATATATGAATAAGTAAGAGTGCTTCATGTAGTAAGTTAAATTTGATTCCAAAGGAAGCGGAAATAAATTGAATTTTTTTTCCGATATTTTAAACTATCGGCCAAAAATTGAATATCAAAATCAATAAAAAAATTAAAAGTCAAAAATTTAAATATCAAAAGTATTTTAACTAATTTGAAAACATATAAACAGACGTCATAAATCAAGAAATTCGATCTTAAATACGAATGTTAAAACTGAAAATGATAATTATTTTAACCTCTAATTTTCCAATTTTCAAAGGATGGATTTTTGACTACTAAACTTGACCATCGTCTTAAAACAAGGATCATCGAAAAGGTTTTATTTTAAAATATTGTCTCCTTTTTGGTAAAATTTGTTTCTACATTACACAATGCTGTTGAAAATATTTTGTTAATGGCTCTTTTGTTTTAAACACACACATACCTGCGCATTTAGCGAGTGATAAATTTATTATGCAGGGAAATTTACTTTAGCGAGTGATAAATTTACTTGAAAATATGCATTTTCCCTCTAAATAATTAAATATTTTTCTACAGGTGGTGTAATTTTTGAAAAATGTTGAAAACATCTTTGTCACGTGATCAAAATCGCTTATAACTCAATAGGTAATTTATTTATCAAAAATTGGAAAACACAGTTCAATTCCAAATCGCTTCCATGGTCAAGATTTCCAATTTTATATCTTTCCGTTAAAAAATGAATTTGTAAATGTGCCAAAACGTTTTGCACTTGTTGAGCAGAGCAGTTGAGAACAGTCTTAAGGACAGACTTTCCGTGATTAAATAAAGTAAAGTCTACTATTCGGAAGCTATTGTAGATAGCATTTTCAATTAAAAAACGCACTAAATTACCAACACTGCAAGCAACTAATTTCTGCACCAAATAATTCAAAATATTTACACAAATTTCGGAATGGTAATCTTCCCCTTACATAATCACGGAAACTCTGTCATTAAATAAAGCAAACACTTCTATTTGAAAGCTATGGTTGATTCTTTTAATTAAAAAAAAAAAAAAAAAAAAAAAAAAAAAAACGCTTGCCACAGATTACTGGATCTTGCGGATCGCAATTCTTATTAGTAAATATTAACTAAAGGTACATTTTGTGTATGATGTCACTAATAACGGTGGTAGCAGAAGAGCTGTTGAACATTTTAGGGTAGGTATTTGAGGCACCATAAAAATTTGATTAACACTTCTTTTGCAATGTCTGAATCCAAAATCGAATGTCTGGCTGAAGGATCATAGCACTTAGCCCACCCGTGAATTTTTAAATTCCCAAAATTTTCGTTGCAAAAAAATATCCTTGAGGCCTTTTGAAATTTTAATACCTTCAAATTTAGTATTTAATGAAATAAAAAATAAAAAAGCAATACAAATTAGTCGGCCCAAAAACTGTGCCAGACACGTGTCAAGTGCCATTTTATGACAACCCAAAAAAGGTATTTGAGGCACACTGAGATTGAGACAGAATAACATTTATGCTTAGAAAAAAATATTTTGAAAATGACAGACACTTTTCTTGGCACTTTCTACTTTCCAGACAACATAGAATGTTAAACGTGAGTGCCAATAAAGCTGGACTTGCGGTGCCTCGCTGAAAATCCATTTACTGACTTACCATACAAACAAAGCGTAAACCGCGTTGCATCTTAAGATCAATTTCAACTGGATGCGAGCGCAGTCACAACAAATCTAACTGTGATAGGCTCTTGCAAGACCACGTGACTCATAGCAAGCATGCAGTTCTGAAAATTTTGGAGTAGTAATCATGGAAAAAAAAAAAAAAAAAAAAAAAAAGTGTTATCTGCGCAAAAAGCGATGAAAAAATCACTGTTTTTAGTGAAAAAACGCTACAAAAATATTGTGAAGTATTAAAAATTCGGCAAAAACATAGGTTAAAATATAAAAATATTATTTTACCATACAATGGTAATCTGAAAGAGGGTTACCATAGACATTGCTACAAAAGTTTCATCACTTTAATGAAGAAATACAGAGACGACAACGCTTCAGAAATATCCAATTTGCCTTCTACTATGAATATCGTGGCAATCGGACTATATTTACTAGAAATAGAGCACCGAGGGACAGACAGACAGGTAAACCAAATTCGCAAACATTTTTTAACTTTGTTGGAAAGTGTTAAAAATGTTTATTAAACTTATATTCGTATTAAATGATTATCATGTATGTTTTAAAGTATCAGTAAAATTTAGCTGCAGAATTTCAGTAGAAAGACTTAAAAAAAATAAAATATTTTCGATTATTTGGCGCTAAAAGACGAATGCGCACGCGATTTGGCGGGCAAAACTTTTCCTCCCCAAACTCGAATATTTTAATGCATCTGAAAATTGGTTGTTATATGATTATTCGAATGCGCGTTACTTAATGAATTTAAAATTAAACAATGAAACATTTTGTTATTTTTTCTATAAGCTTATGTAATATGTACAAGTTGCGTGTTGCTGAAGTTATTTAATTTTCGAACGGTTTCACCGGCTGGATAAATTTAAGTTCACTTTAAAAGTAACTGTCCGATTAATAACTATTTCATTAAGCTCCCAAGTCTCCGGCTTTTTGGATACCAGTATTTTAATACGGAAAATGTTTTATTTAATTAGAACGTTTCGGCGATTTAAAAGAACAACATTTTCTCTAAGATGATAGTGGTGTACAAAAAGCCGGAGACTTGACAACTCTGCATTATACATTTCGACACTAAATAAGTCGTTGTTTCTATGACAACAATACTTTTCTCATATTGTCTCCGGCACTAACACTATCGAAGTCAAATTGACAGTGCTCAGAATCGGCCCTTAACTTTGAGTTTGAAGCAATTTTAACACTAGAACCGCCGCAGCGGTCATTTTGACCGGTAAAAAATGAAAATGTTTCGATTCGAACCAGAATTTTTTTTCTAAAATAAGTTAAATATGTACCACGGAGAAATAAGTTAAATAGTTTTAAATAAATATTCTGGTGTGAAATAGTTTTAAAACACTTGAGTAAAATTTCCGGCGGTTCTAGTGTTAATCAGTTTAAATTTTATACTAATAGTCATTAAAAGATCGTTAAATTTCATTACATGTACATATAAATATATATGACAAAATCATAGTTATAAAAGTATATTTATTTAAGTTAAACTTTCTTAAATTAGTTCCGTATAAAGAGTAGACAAAGTTTTTGATTAAAGAGTATTTTTCATAAAAGTTTCAAAAGTTTTCTGGGTATGTACTTATGCAGACCTTCTTAGTTAAAGCTTTCTAAAATTATATGATGTTAAAAAAATATTTGGTGTAAAATGTTTCTTTACATTCATTGAGGCAACTATTGAAATTCATGCAGGTAATAAATTCGTAGACAAGCTGATGCTACAGCTATTGTCTTGAGCTATATAGTAAAGTGAGGACAGATGCCGCAGGTTTTCTTTTCTTCTTGTAAAATGTACAATAAAGCAAAAAAACAACTAAGTACCAGAAATCATTGATCAAATCCTTTAGAATCTAATTTCTATGTTAAACATGTTAAAGCCCTCTTAATAAAGCAGGCATAATTATTTTCCCAAACGTCCTTTTTTAACATCATTTTTTAAGTGCTGGGTAAGATGCCGCATGGGGTGTGGTACAGGTGCCGCTTGGAGAAAAAAGCTATGTTGTTTATTTTTTTTTCAAATAAATCACATTTTTATTTCCTCAAACTACTTAAAATGAAAATAAATAACAGTAAACTTACATAAATTATATATATCACTAAATTATGAAAAGTTTAACGAAATTGCAAAAGTGTAAGCTCAAAAAATAAAACTTATGACAAAAAATGAAAATGAAACGAAAAACATTTGAATTTACGTGAATGGATAGCATAATTACTGGAAACAATAGACAGCATAATTACAAAAATGTTATAAGTCACTGGTTTACATCCAGGCTAACATTGCAGTTTGCTCTTAATGTAAGCATTAGTTATATTCTATTTAGGCCCTAGTCTAATTTTTTTTTGCCTTTCCTCTCATTCTTTAATTTTGTATTTCCATTCGAACACAATCACATCACACTTCCCGTTGCAAAAGTAAAGTGAGTCTTTTTTATGCAGCTATCGATTGAATTTGATGCACTGAACTCTGTTCGCTTTAGACTTTGCTTCTTGATAAGACTTCAGACAGACACAATCAGTACATTCTGAGTCATCAAATTCCAATCCAATACATGCTGCCATCAAAATCTATAAAAGAACAATTTCGCCATTATCGGAAGATGACTCATATTTTGGTTTCTTCCTCAAGTAAGGTGTGTTCAAGTTGATATTTCCTTTCCGTTTTTTAAACATTTTACTTCCACCAAGCTGTCGTTCTTTGACGCTTTCTAGTTTCTTTTGCTTTTTATATTCTTCTTCTTTTTTATTGTTTATAAACTCTCTGCTTGTAATATTTGCATCCTTTTGATTTCTCTTACTTGGCTGTATGGGCCTTTTGACCATTGGGATAAGAGATATTTTGTTTAACAGTTTAAATGGTGAGACTTGTAAAGGGCCCATGTTTTCCTGATTCACACATGGAGAACGAGCTTTGTTGCTGAGAATATTTTGATAAGTAGCAGAATGAGCTAATATACCTTCATTTAAATGTTAGTTATACTTAAATCGCAGTGATGAATTTATTTACCAAAAAACAAAAAATATATTTTGCGGCATCTGTCCCATAGTAGAGGGTAAGATGCCGCGCCGCCATTTTGTGTCATGTGAGCGTCGCGTGAGAAAGGCAAGCACATGTCTGTATTCTACGATGATCTATTCTACAGTTGCAATTGGTTTTGGGATGAAATCTCTGTTTATTTGGCTTAAAATATGCAATAAAACTTTATTAGACTAATTTTAGCAATTTTCCACGCATGTTTGAAGCATAAAAGTAGGCAGAAATATTTGAATACTAATAGTTAAGCAGTGGAAACGCATACAACACAACAGACCGCACTTAGGCACACAACGAAATTCTTAATTTGGCCTAGGGAGCGCTAGTGTCGCCAATACAATCTCTGCGGCATCTGTCCGACCGCGGCGTCTGTCCTTACTTTACTATACAGGTAAAAGATATAAATAGTACACAAAAATATATTCTATAGTTCGTACAATGAGTGTTTTCATCTATCCGATAGACAAGATTTGTTTTAGTCAAGGACTATGAATGTCTTACGCTATTTATGAATATATTATTATAAGGAATTAAAATAAAATTATACTATACATAATGAAGAAAAATGCACATTGGATATTCCTGAAGCGTTGTCGTTGCCGTATTTCTTCATTAAAGCGATGAAACTTTTGTAACAATATCTATGATAACCCTCTTTCAGATTAGCATTGCATGGTAAAATAATATCTTTATATTGTAACCTATGTTTTTGCCGAATTTTCAATATTTCACAACATTTTTATAGGGTTTCTTCACTAAAAACAGTGATTTTTTTCGTCGCTTTTTGCGCAAATAACACTTTTTTTTTTTTTTTTTTTTTTTTTTTACTTTCCATGTTTACTACTCCAAAATTTTCAGAACTGCATGCTTGCTATGAGTCACATGGTCTTGCGAGAGCCTATAACAGTTAGATTTGTTGTGATTGCGCACGCATCCAGTTGAAATACATCTTAAGATGCAACGCGGTTTACGCTTTGTTTGCATCGTAAGTCGGTAAATGGATCTTCAACGAGACACCGCAAGTCCAGCTTTACTGGCACTCGCGTTTAACATTCTATGTTGTCTGGCAAGTAGAAAGTGCCAAGAAAAGTGTCTGTCATTTTCAAAATATTTTTTTCTGAGCATAAACATTATTCTGTCTCAATCTCAGCGTGCCTCAAATACCTTTTTTGGGTAGTTATAAAATGACACTTGACACGTGTCTGGCACAGGTTTTGGGTCGACTAAAGAGTCTGGTTTTATATTTTTTATTTCATTAAATACTAAATTTGAAGGTATTAAAATTTCAAAATGCATCAAGGATATTTTTTTGCAACGAAAATTTTGGAAATTTAAAAATTCACGGGTGGGCTAAGTGCCACGATCCTTAAGTCAGACATTCGATTTTGCATTCAGACATTACAAAAAAAGTGTTGCACAAATTTTCAGGTTGCCTCAAATACCTTCCCTAAAATGTTTAACAGCTCTCGGACTATGGTGGTGTATTTTTACGGCCGTTTAACTACTCAAGGGATATAAGCCGAGGAGGAATTTCCCTCCGTGGGGGCCTTTGTAAGGGATCCTAACCCGTGTTTACGGCAAGGTTCAATGAAAACACGTTAAACTCCGAACGGTTAGGCCACTCAGCGCAACTTGTTTTCGAACCCAGCATCTCCGGTCTACCAGATTTGATAGCAAAATCTCAGAGCCGCTGGTGACTAGCAATGACAGTCATAAGGTTTCGCTAGTCTTGCAAAACAATCTACAATTTTACATTTTGAAACTTAGGTGAAATCTTGATTGATTAAATATATTTGATATAAATTTGCATTTTGCCGTTTATGCAGTTTTTATATAATAATATATTTTTTTGTATTGCTTTCTGGAATTTTTACAGACGAACATTAAGCTCGAAGCCGCTGCAGCCGTCCAAAGTCTTCACAGCTGCGAACCCTACCCTTCTGATTTTCGATGTCTTTAATTTAATGAATTTACCTTTTAAATTTGTCCGGTGACATCTTTTTAATTTTTTTGTCGGTCTGGTCAAGTCTCGGAAAGGGTGTAGGGACCTCCGATGGGCGTGCGCTTCCTTTTTCGCAAATACGTGGGGCTATTTAGAGATATTTCACTTTAAAATGCTTTAAACAAGGTATTAGCTAAATAGACTAAACAATTTTTCTAATATAAAATAATTTATTAAAAATTCATCAAACAGTAGAAATGACTGCAAATTTTGAACTGGTGTTTCGATCCGTAACTCAAAAAAGACTATAAATAAAATTTTAGATGAATCAGGAAACAGCGAACTGGATGCACAAAACGTTAAAACAAAGGCAACAACCATAATCAAAGGATAGCTTCTCTGAATGAAGACACATAACTATATTCAGAATTCTATTCCAATCAAACATACCTAAAGATATGCCAAAGAAAAATAAAGTGATAAAAAGGAGATCGTATTGAGGAAGAGAATAGAAATAAAAATGATAAAGTGTAATTGAAAAAAAAAATTGTTTTCTCCATTGTGAATGACTTACATACATCACTGATTTTTCTTCAATCATTTCGTTTCAGATGACTTTATTTGGATAGAATGCAAATAAAACAAATTTATGTGCATTCAAAATAATCTTTTCTAAGCCTAAAAATTTCATGTCACATGACTTAATACAGTTTTTGGAGAAAATATCATACGTGTCTTTTCAGCTGCATTTGACATTATTGAAAGAATGACATTTTAAATGTTACTGAATTTCATTAAAGAACTTTATTTTTTCAACGTTGCTTAATTTATATTTATATTGGCAGCAAACTGTTTTTTGATCATGAGCTACACTCAGAATAATGTATGAAAATTTAAAGCATTTTCCAAGATTTGTAGGGAAAATGACTGCCAGAGAATATTCTTGATTCTTTTTTTTTAATCAGGCATTTAAGAGTTAATATAATTTATTTTAGATGTAACTATATTGTAGTATTATTTAATATTTGTTTTATAAAAACATGTAGAGTTTACATTATGTTTTATAAAAGCTATTCAAAAATACATACGTAGTGTAATTTTCATTAAAATGCATCTGGAACATCTTTCTAAACATACTCAAGTAGCATAGATTATTCTCCCATCTGTGGCAGTTATTGTGGAAACTGTTGTGATATCACTGGGAAATGGTAGGTATTTACTTCTAATTTGGAGCGTATCTGAGCAGGATTCTGTACAACTAATAATTGTACCAATGTTGGGTCTTTGTTCCCAAATGGTTCGTTGACCAATGATACGGCGAGGCGGACATTTCTTAATGTTGGCCAGTATGGGACAGCAATTGAGGACTAAAAATGGAAAACGCCGAAAGTCCAAAAGAGGAAATTTTTCAAGAGAGCGATAAAAAGAAAACTCCTACTTCTAGTACTTACAGCGTTTACAACTCCACTCTTTTTGGGCTCCTAGTTCAACACATTAAAATGTAAGTACCTAGCTTCCTTTCGTTTAGTGTTTAAATACCTAATATTATCACTTGTAAATATTTCTTTTATTTATATATTTAATACGTTTCACCTTGCTTAAAAATATCCCGTTGATGTAAACAATGACAGCATGATCAAGTTGAGTAATTGCCACCAGTCGCAGCGCACCTTATCACTGGCACTTTCGGCGGTCTCCACTTCACTTTGTGTGGCACACTCAACCAGAGACATTTTCTACTCGTTTTTTTATCCCTTTTTCTAGTAGGGTTAGCACTTCAAGGGTTATCCTATTTGTTAAGTTTGACATTTAAGACATTTTTTCGGAAAAAAAAATTTTTGATTTTTTTGGTACTTTTAGCGTTTTTTATTTTTAGTTCTCAATTAGCCAACGTTGGCCCAACCAGTTTGTATTATTTGTAAATCCTTGTTTCAGAGTATTTATTTTACAAGACATAAAAGGAAGTATAAAATTTTGCTGTACGCAATATTAAAGAATAAAATTTAATTGTACAGTAAAAGAAGAAAAAATCTGCGAAATACCTTACTAATCATTTCTAATTTATACTTTTATGAAATGCATCTGATTATTAATAGTTAAGAAACAAATTTCAAAATCCCATTTTATTAGTGTTCGTATGAAACTTTTTAAGCACTTCAAAAAATATACACAAGAAAAACAACTATGAACAGATTACATTAACTAATAGTAAATATTCATCATTTAGTCAATTTTTAAAATCTTTGCCAAGAAAAAAAAATTGTATTGTCCTGAATATGGAATTCTAGTAAAAATAAAAAGTCATCACTTTAAACGAGAGGTGTTACTAGCTCTCATTAAATTAAAATTGCTATCCTTTTATTTTTTTCTGTTATGTAATGAACTCGATAAACTTTTTTAAAAGAGAACCACTCAGCCAAAACATTTTAAGGATCGTTGTAAATATTTATTGTAGTCTACCAATCAAATCTTCATCGTTATATTTAGAATTAAGATCCAAATAACAGCGCAAATAGCAGTTACACAAGAAATCGCTTTGAAATGTAATTAGTTTTAGAAATGCTTTACCAAGAGAAAATGCCGTTCATTTACAGAAAACGCTACAGCCACCTATTACCTTCACTCAACCAAAATTTCGGCGTTTTATTTTAAAGAATATTCGTTATACCAACTAAGAGATAAATCAAAATAAGAAATTACATTGCGTATCGTAGTCAGTGATGTGTATTAAAATACTAAGGATATTAAGATCCTTAAATCATTTTTTAATTATTTTTATTTCCTGTATTACCTCTTTCATCAAAAGTAAATTCCAAAGGTACGCATTCCGCTGTACCACAATTCAACTTGCTTCATATTGTAGGGTAATTACATGTAGTTTCACGAGCTAAGAAGAGCTCCTTACATCGTGAATGGTTTTATGAAAGTTGTTAGTTTAACTTAAATCATTATAATTATCTAGGTACTTTCAAGAACTCAGAATTGAGAGATTCTGATGTTTACAAAAGAATTCAACCATAAAATTATTTATTTTTTATATAAAGTACATTTTTCTTATTAAATACTGCCTAAGGAGCCTTATAAGGAATTTGACATACAAGGTAAACACGTCCAGAAAGAATGTATAAATATTCCAAGCGGGTGAAAGAGTTTTTATTAAGGAGTAATTTAAAATGTTGTTATATCTAACTGAAAAAAAAAACTCATAAAGATGGTAATTTTGTCATTAAATATAACCTTTAACATTATAATTAACAGCGTATAATTATCATGATATTTGCACACATT
Source organism: Maratus speciosus (assembly GCA_963932465.1). Classification (NCBI taxonomy): domain Eukaryota; kingdom Metazoa; phylum Arthropoda; class Arachnida; order Araneae; family Salticidae; genus Maratus; species Maratus speciosus. The sequence goes on along the minus strand of OZ010787.1, from coordinate 110,544,082 downwards.
ATTACAATTAGTTAATTCTTTATTTAAACATATAGTTTTTGAATGTGCAGCAATTTAAAACGTCGTTATACATAAGTTTAAAATTTTAAATGATACACGATTTTACCATTATTTCAAAGCTGTAATTAATTTCACAAAATATTTGGTCACTGTGTTTTGCAATATATCCAGAATATTTTGAAATATTTAACAGTTTGATAAATATAAGTGTTTGAGATTACAGCTTTTCAATTTATCTTTTATTCTGCTTAATATTAATGAAAAATCAAAACATCTTTAAGTAGTTCTGGTAAAACCTCTTTCAGAAAAATACGATAATATTTACCTGTCTTGGTGTGCTGGACTAGTCCCTTGGCCACCCCGATCTCCCGATTTATTGACCCTCGATTACTTCTTATTGGAACATCTGAAGAGTCTTGTTCGTGCGATTTCAGTTGACTCTGTTAACGATACGTCGCTTGAATATCCGTGGCTGCTGCACATGCGCATGAAATATCTGGAATTTTTGAATCTGTATCCAATCGCTTAATTGACCCTGCCAGGCATGTATTACGGTTGGTTGACACAATTTTGAACGCTTATTGTAAACCTAGCACTTTTCAATGACGCTCTCAATAAACATTCCTTTCATATCTCTTTCCTGAGTTTGAGCCTCAACACGTGACTTAGCGCCCATATGTCCCTATACAATAAATGATTGTTACAGTGTCCTGTACGAACCCTTAGAGTTTGTACAATGTATTCTGGATCACCTTCTAGAATTCATCATATAATTGTTTCAAACAGAATTAAATATCCAATATATCGGACGGTTTTAACGAAATTCTATACAGTTCTTGATTCAGTAGTTTATAACCTACTCGCCAAATGGAAGCTAAGTTGGAAGTATCGTTTGGTTGTTATCGTGCTCACTCACGCACATACATTAGTATTTAGGATTACAATACTTTCCTTACGCTATCTGTTAGGAAAATAAAAATAACAAAGCAACTAAAATATATTTATTTATATTTTCATTTTTTATAATTTCAATTATTGTTTATTTTACAACTTATCGTTTAATGTGATAAATAATTCCGACATTATTAAGTTTCGTTTCGCATTTTAAAATCTGGCCGTCGTGCTCCCAAATAATCTTTCAAAAATTCTGGTCGTGACCGAATTTAGTTTTTAATAGTTTTCATTTTAATAAAGCTCACTTCACTCAAACATGATGTTTTAGACAGACCAAGTACTTTCTGTCATTTTAATCTTTTTAACATTTGGAAATTCATTTTGAAAATTAACTAAATGTTAATAATGTAACTTGAGATTTTTAACTTCCTTCGCGACACATCAACAATTGTCTCATGTCAAAGAAGTTTACTAGGGAACAGTAGTTGAAACTCACTGATTTGTATCCTTGATTTAAAAAATAATAGTTTGTAAACGTTGTTTTCTGCGAGCAAAATTACTTGCGCAAATGAAATCACGCTTCTATTAACGCAGAACAAATCCTTGTCGAGTCTCATTTTGTTTGTTTGTTTTTTTCCTTTTCAGTATATTACTGAACGTAATTACAAAATAAATAAAATAAGAAAAAAAATATTTTCCACTTTTTGACAAATCCATCTAACTTGTCTAAGAGTTAAAGAGGACAAGTCGATGTAGATGGAGGAGATATATCTTTGATTCATTCATCATGTGTCTGCAACCTCAGAGATGAGGTACATAAATGAAATTATTAACGTAAATAAATATTTCGTAATTTATAATCTTCAAGTCATATCCATAGAAGGAATTTTGATTTGTATATTCATATCTTTACAGATCGATCTATTGCGATTACATATACACTGTATGGCCAAAGGTGATCGGTCAATTGCGATTTTAGACTTTTTTTAAATATCTTGGAAAATACATGAGGAATTAACCTGAAACTGCAGGGGTATACGTCACATATTTCTGTGACTAATTTTTCCGAAACCCCATAGGGGATCGTCAACAAATTGAAAAATTACGAAATTCTTTTGGATAACGCAGTAAAAACTAATGTAGCAAAAGCGTTCAAACTCGAGATTATTAATAAGTGGCTTACTGGAATATACTGTGTTCATTTTTATGAGGATAGCATGTATACTAGGGTGGAACTTAAGTATAGGGTAAAAAAAAAACTTTTTCGTTTTAATGTGTAATAGTGAATTTTTTTTTCCTTTTTGGATGTCTAAACTTTTGGCTGAAAAGGTTTTTTTAAATTAAGTTGTTTTCCGGTTCCTCAAAGAGGTCAAAGTTTTGAAATTTCTGTATAAAGTAACTTAAAGTAAACAACGTAGCTGTTAGCTCATATCTACTTTTATTTAGCAAATACTATCCAGAAGTCACCACGAGGAGGTGGTTAAATATCGACTTCCACCCTCCTTACCTCCCTTTGTTATGGATTAATTCAACTGGATATCCAGCCTACTGTCTTTTTAGGCAAACTTTGTCATTACATTGTGGGAATTCAACTTTCCCAAGATTAAGCCATCTTTTGCTTAATATTTAAAGACGGTTGACGCAGCTCGCGGGACAATTTTGATACACGTTTCCACTGTTTGAGTGTGACAAGAAAAATCTAAAATTCAGGTGTATCCCCTGTTTGTACTTTTTTTAGGTTCTTCATCCGATCAGTCCGTCAAGATAGGATCAATGTTTTTATAGTCTATAATTTCAATTTGTTCGCATTTTTTCAAATCGATTTCCTACTGGTCCAGAAAATCCTTTTGTACTCGTACTTTTTCCAGCAAGATGTTGAAATAAGTAAGAAAAAAGTTCATTTGCATGTAATAATCAAATTATCCATTATAATGATGCTTCCGATGTTTTAACAACACCAGATTTGCATCCTGCATTAAAGGCGTTTCTGTTTCACCCAACAACTTTCAAACTTGAAATGTCTGTATTATTATTTTCAAAATACACCAAAATTGCAGTGGTCATATTAATATATGAAAAAGATGTCAATGAAATATGACCAATATATTTTTATCCTAGTTTTTGAATTAAGACCAGGTGTTCGTCTTTAATGATTCTTACTTATACTTTTTTCCCTCTGCTTGAGTTATAGTGTTATCCTTTCTGCCATCAAAATACTAACCTTCTAAAATTAACTCATTTCGTCTTTCCTGTTCTTTCAAATTCTTCCTTTTCTTTTCTCTTTGTCGTCTTTCAGTTACCTTTTCTTTATTATCATCAGAAATACCCATATCTTCTAAGGTGCCATTTGCAATAATATTTGCAGTTCTATCTAATACTCCGGTTCTTTCACCTTGTTGATTATCAAATTCAGGTTTAGAAAAACAACCGATTGAACTATTTCCTTCCGAACTATTTTTTACACTTGACGATCATTCAATCAAAACATCATTTTTTTGTTTTAAAATAACTTTTTTCCTTGATATTTCCTTTTCCAGTTTTGCTACACATTTTTTGTAGTTTTTATATCTATTGATCCTATTGCCATCACTTCATGTCTCTTTGGTCTTTGAGAAAGTGACGTTCTTGTTCTGATACACGATAATATTTAGTGCTTTTACAGTAAAAAAAATTTTTTTGCAGGATTACCTAACATTTTGCAATTTTATATTTGATGTGGGATTATTCTTTCTAATCTTAATATTTTTCTTCAAATTTTGACATTTCTCGCGCTAGTCTCTAATCATTTTTTATGATTTGTGTATCAGAAACCATTGGAATTGAAGGTCTCAGCAATTCACTTGTAATTGTATCATCAACAGCTTTAGATATTTTAGAAATAGTGTGTACCAGATTCCAGCTGTCAGATTTTAAGTTAAATTGAACCCAAAAATAATGTTTCATAACATCTTCATATGTTCGTCAAAGATGACAATCTAATGTTAATTGTTTTGGTTCACGAAATACAGGTTACTTCAACAATTATCTAGATTTAGGTACGTTAACAGACTTTGTCACTTTTGACACCGAATGTTTATTGAAAAATAATTAAAGAAACTGTTAACACATGTTAAATCGGACTAACTTGTTATGTGTCGAAACCAAATAAATCAGAGACAATGAAAGCCGACGCCCACGACGCTGGCTTCTACAAAAATCAAATAAAATGGGGCAAACATTTCTAAGGCACTCAAATTGAATTATTCTCTTTATTACAGGACATTAACACTTAATTAATTTAATTTTGCAAAATATAAATTTAACAATAAGCTTAAAAAACTTTTCATGCAATTATTGGCTTTTTTTCATTTTTTAGGGAAAATCAGGCGCTTTGAGGAACCGGAAGATATCATTTTAAAATTAAAAGAAAAATATTTTCTTTTTATGGAGTTAAAAAGGAAAAAAATAATCACTATTAGAATATAAAATTCGAAACTTCGTTTTTTAGTTCCACCCTAATGTATACTCGTAGAGAAATTAAGGGTTTTATAAAAACAGTTCCAAATTTCGCCAAGTTTTTTGCTTATAATTTGCAGAGCTATTAATATAAAAAAAAAGGCCTTTTCAGAAAATATGACGAATAATATTGTACACAACACTCTGCAATCATAATGAAAAAATAATAAAAATTGGATTAAAATTGAGCAGGTTTACTAAGAAATCTTACACTGCGCATGCGCGAATGAAATCAAAATATAATATGCATAATGTATTAGCTAAGTATATAAGACAACTTTTGTGAAAGTTTCAAAATCATAGCTTGAAAATTCTGAAAATTATCGTCGATAAAATAAATTCGAAATCCGTTGTTCCAAAAAGGAAGCAAAAAGATGAGGGATTGTATCAAATATATGTTGATTAGTGCTAAGATAGCGCGCACAATATTGCACGTACTACTATATTTGGATACAAACCCTCATCTTTTTGCTTCCTTTTGGGAACAACGGATTTCGAGCTTATTCTATCGACGATAACTTTCAGAATTTTCAAGCTATGATTTTGAGACTTTCAGAAAAGTTGCTCTATATACTTAGCTAATACATATTGTACATTATATTTTGATTGTATTTGCGCATGCGCAGTGAAACATTTTTTAGTAAACCTGCTCATTTTCCATCTAAGTTTTATTATTTTTTTTATTCTGATTGCAAAGTATTGTGTACAATGTTGTTTGTCATACTTTCTGAAAATAACTTTTTTTTTACATTAAGAACTCTGCAAATTATAAGGAAAAAACTTGACGAAATTTGGGACTGTTTTTATAAAAACCTTAATTTCTCTACGGGTATATATGCTATCCTCATTAAAATGAACTCAGTATATTTTAATAACCCACTTATTAATAATCTCGAGTTTGAACGCTTTTGCTGCATTAGTTTTTACAGGGTTATCAAAAATATATTCGTTATTTTTCAATTTGTTGACGGTTCCTTATGGGGTTTCGGGAAAAAATATTTGCAGAAATATGTGACCTACACTATACTTTTTACACTCCTGCAGTTTCAGGTTAATTCATAATGTATTTTTCTAGATATTTAACAAAACGTCAAAAATCGAAGGTGACCGGTCACCTTTGGCCGTATAGTGTATATACGTATATATGTATATATATACAGTGGCGGTCAAAAGTTTCTGGCTAGCATAAAATTTTTGGTTAATTTGTAAGTATATCCATATAAACGATGATATGAAGAGGAATCTTAAAGTGATACTTATGGACTTTATTGACATAGTAGTTAGGAACATATTTATGGAACAAAAAATAAATATCAATAAATTTAATTGACGAAATTGATTGCAAAAGAAAACGAATGTTCTCAAAAGTTTCTGGCCATCTTGGCAAGTTTGGAAAAAAATGGTGTTATAACAGAAAATGACAGTGTTCAACAACATTTAAAATCAGTATTTTGTCTTCGTACATTTTAGAATAAGTACTGCGGCGCACCGACGTGGCATCGATTCAAAGAACGGTTGAAAATCTTCTAAGGTAAGTTTTTTCCATGGTTTTTGCAATTTTTGGGAAAATTCTGCTGAATTGGAATATTAATAATTCCGCACACGTTTTCAAGTTTGTTCTAAAGATTTTCTATTGTTTTCTGATTGTGTGATTGGTCTGTCCATTTCAAAAGCGGAATTTTTTCGTGCTAAAGCCATTGCTTGACGAGCTTGCATGTATAATTTGGGTCGTTATCATGCTGAAACAAATAGTTGCGACCACACTTTTTCCTCCAATAAGGTAGCAAATGAACTTGCAAGATATCTTTATACATTACACTATTCATCTTTCAGCGAATTTCAACTAACGGATCGACACATTTTCCAGAAAATACTCACCACAGCATAACGTGTCCTCCGCCATGCTTCATTGTAGAAATAACATCTCCCGAATCTTATCTTTGGTTTTTAGGTCGTCGGACGTAGTGTCTGCCATCATTCTTAAACAGGTTGAACTTCGATTTATCGGAAAATAGTACTTTTTCCAGTTTACGTTTGACCAGTCCATGTGTTCCTTGGCAAACGCCAGTCGGGCCCTCTGATTTTTTTACTTATGAAGCATTTTTTAACACCGACTCTTTCATAAAGTCCTACGTCACGTAAGCGTCTTGACACAGTAGACCGACTTATTTGAACAATATTTTAACACCATAAATCGAGGGGCATTGCAGCACCATTTTTATGCGGGTCATCAACTGCTTTTCTCCTGATAAATCTGTCCACACGAATAGATGTTTTGGTCCACACGAATAGATGTCCACGGTCTCCCGGACCGTGGCAAGTCCTGAAGGCCATGGCCATCTTTATATATTTTTAAAATATCGTTCACAGAAAATTTTCCGATCGATAACTTTGCCGCAATCTCACGAGAGTATTGGCACTTTAGCGACAGAAAAATCACTCATTTACGAACAATAATTGTTGAACTTTTAATTTTTGAATTTCAAATACGTTATTCACGTTGATTAATTAACAAACACGGTCAAAAAAATCTTTACCGATAGCAAAAACTAACGAATGACGAATGGCCGGAAACTTTTGCACAGGCGGATTTTTAATTCCTCCTCTTCGCATCAAGTATCTTTAATATCCAATCAAAATGATCACGTGGTCAGAGGTCATTTGCTTACCCCTAACCTTTGGACCAATTGTGCATCTTCTTCGCTGAAATGTTCTGGCAAACAAATCAAAGAAACTAACTGGCCGGAAACTTTTGACCGCCGCTGTATCTATATCTACATCTATCTATTTATCTGTATATGTATTACACTGGTGGACAAAACTTAAGGACCAGTGTTATTTTCAACGATTACAGTTAAAAATAGAACCGCAGCAGCACGTATAATTTTGCATGAATGTGGGATGTCCTCTGTTTTCTGAAACTTATGCAAATTTTTTACTTCCGCTTTTGTTGATCACATGACAGCAGAGATAAGAGATTTGCGATAAGCCTCCCTTTCCCCTCTTTATATTTAACCAATGAACCCCAAAACTAATCAGGGAAGCGCCTCATCAGAATGAACCTAGAAAAAAAATTTGAAGCAAATCGGATGTTTCTATCAAGAGTTATCGCGTTACGTACATACGTACATAATACATACATACATACAGAACCGGCGGGCGCATTAGCTCTCAGCCTTTGATAGCCTGTGAGCTAAAAATTGAAGGAGATGGAGTGAAGCTTAAGCATTGAAATTTTGAACATGTTTTCGAGGCATCATTTAGATGATATTACCCGTGGTAGAATAATCGGAAAGGTGGCAGAAGGATGTCAAATGAGATACGTTGCCCGTGAATTTAAAATCGCGCACAGTATTGTTTCTAGGCTATGGGCGGCATTTCAAAAGAGTCGAATGTGTACTTAGGCGCACGGGAGGAGGTCGTCCTAGCAGTACGATATCCCAAGAAGATCGCTATATTGTTATTTCGGCAAAAAGGAAACGTCGCAGCACAGCTGGTCAATTAGCAAATTAATTATTAATCAAATTCTGCCACGTTAACTAAAATATCGCGGAAAACTGTTGCAAGACGCTTGTAAAAGTGTGGCATATATGCTCGAAGACCTGTTCTGTGTACCTCACTCTCGAAACGCCAACGCAGCACCCGTTTACAGTGGTGCCGTATGTATCGCAACTGAACTGATGAAGACTGGTCTAACGTGCTCTTCTCAGATGAGAGTAGATTCAATCTATCGTCTAATTCTAGACGTAAACTGATATGGCCGAAGATTGGTAGTGCTTACTGCCGCGAAAATATTCTAGAAAGAGATCGATATGCGACTTCTAGTATCATGGTGTGGGTAGGTATCATGTTCTATGGCCGCAAGGATCTCTATGTGCTTGACCAAGGGTCCATGACCGGTAGACGGTATATTGAATACGTGCTGCTTCCACATTTTCGACTTTTTCGAGGTGCTGTCGGCGAAAAGTTTCGTTTTATAGACGATAGCGCACATTGTCATCGCACAAAATCTGCACAAGGTTATGCTGAGGCCGAATATAACCATCGCAAAGACTCGCCAGCACGTTCTCCTGACCTGAATCCCATTGAAAATGTATGGGATGCCATGGGGAGACGTATTGCTGCTCGACAATTTCCTCCCTCAAACAAGGAAACCGTCATCCGTGCAGTGAAGAAGGAATGGGACAACTTGCCTCAGAGAGACAAAGAGCTACTGAATCATGTTGTTCTGAGTATGCCACGCCGTGTTCAAAGTTGTCACGCATTACATGGTGGCCACACCCCTTATTCATATGGCACTGATTATTTTTAATTGTGAGTATTTTTCTTTCTTTTTACAGTCATGATTTCGGACAATATTCACGTTTCAGAAAAATAACCTCTGGTAATACCCTGTATAGATCCTTTCAACAAAATTTTTATATTAAATCCTGTGTAACATTCTCCCTCTGAGCAATTTGGGCGTATTTTTCCGTTTCCCAAAAACAACTTAAATCTGTCGTACAAAACAATATTTTAAACAGAATTGTATTTTAAAATGTAATATCAAATAAAGGGTATGAAGTGTACTTTAGAAACAAACTGGGAAAGAAAATTTACATTAAGATTATTTTTATAAGCATTTTTATGAAAATGCAGGAAAGCCCTCAAGACGCTCGGAGGGGTCTGTTAATACTATTGTTTGCTTCTTGACCCACAATCTCACGTAGATTCTCATTTACGTGTACATTTCTTCTTGGTCCTTAAGTTTTGTCCACCAGTATATACAGGGTGGTCATAAAAAAACTTTGCCGATATATGAACCTCTAGCGGCCGTTCTATCCATCGGATCGAGATGAAATTTAAGATATAGTTATTCAGAGGTATGAGCTCAGGATTCTGTGAATGGCAACAAAGTGGCGCTCACGGTTACGGTTATAGGTACACAAACGCAATGGCAATGCCCATTTTTCCAAGTCGCAAAATGTTCAGCGAATGCGAAAACACTAAAGAGCGTTGGAACGACACGTGTATCACAAAAAACGGACGCGTTATGCACGCACAAAAACAGCTCTGCGAACGAGCAAATAAACGACGCTTGGGATGCACGGAGAAAATTTGCATATGACAGAGGCAAGACACCAATCACTGATTGCTACATAGATCGGAGAAAAGAAAACTTTTGTTTGGATTACATATTTTCCACATGAGTGTCATCACAGGTAATTACGTATTGCAATCGGGAGACTGTAGACAATACAACCGAACGTAACATAGCATGAGGGATGTTTTCAATCTCATATTTGATAGAGTCCATAACATGTGAAGAGTTCAATCGTTATCACCATCATATCGGATAAGAAATTAATTTGCAAAGTCCGTACGTTTTTGACGATCTCCCTGGATTCTCTGGTGCTGGTATGGAAACATCGGATTACAGAGCGCAGTAGGCTTTAGAACCGTTGTTTTCGGTATATCCAATACACGAGCTGCACCTCTTGCATGCGTCCTGAAGTCACTATGTGATGCACTTCCATAACAGTGTCTGTCCTCAGAAAAAGTTGGTCGGCCTGATTGCGGTCTATCACTGGTGCTGCCAGTTTCTTCGAATTTCTTTAATAAATCACGCATAGCTTGCGGGGTACATGGACCACGTATTTGGTTATGGTTTCGACGGTAAAAACGGAAGACTTCCGTGGCATTCATCCCATTTGGATAATAGAGTTTTACCAATTCACCACGAATTTCTCTGTCAGAGTCATTTCATCGGCATGTGTGAGCTCCCGACTAAAGAACCCACATTCCCACCTCGCTTTTTATCCATTTTCTACGTTAAATATCTGGCGAATGGCGTTCTGTGATTGGTGTCTTGCCTCTGTCATATGCAAATTTCCTCGGTGCAAACCGATCGCGTTTTTTTAGGCCGTTCGCAGAACCATTTTTTGTGCTCGCATAACACGTCCGTTTCTTGTGATACACGTACTGTTCCAACGCTCTTTAAGGTTTTCGCATGCACTGAGTATTTTGCGACGGGAAAAAATAGGCGTTGCAATACGAAAATTTCGAGTTTTTGTACCTATAACCGTAACCGTGAGAGTCACTTTGTTGTCGTTCATAGAATCCCGAGCTCATACCTTTGAAGAACTATATGTGAAATATCTCGATCGGTTGGACGGAACGTCCGCTAGAGCTCCATATATCGGCAAAGTTTTTTTTATGACCACCCTGTATATATATATATATATATATATATATATAGCCATTAAATAAACATTACCGACCACCAACAAAAACTGTGAAATTATGAATAAAATGACATTAACAATTTGATAAAAATACAGTTTTCCCCAACACACTTAACATAGTTTTCAAAAACAGATAAAAATAACATAAATTGAATAAAAGAAATGGAATAATGGAAATTTTTAGAACTTAGACAGAATTGTCGGGAAGCAAATGCCTAAAGTTCTACAAATAAAATGTGTGGTTTCATCTTCATATTAGCCATAAATTAGCTAAAGAATATGAATTTCGGACAACCACACACAAAAAACAGTGAAATAAACCATTGAAACCAAATAAGTTCAAAATAAAACAATATTAAAAAGAATAGAGGAAAAATAAAAAACAAATTGCAAATTTGAAATCCATACTGTCTTAGCATTAGGCATAAAAAAATACAATCATTGGAGATCACCATCACATGTTGCCAAAAAAGTTTTTATATGATGCTGGTCCAAGGATCAACAATTTACTGCATAGCCAAGCACACTCACATTATATATAACCAGCGCCCTCTATAGATAATTTAGAATTGAGAATGAATTGCTCCATGTATTCAAATGAATCAGTGCGGTGCTGCCATCTATTGACTTATTAGTAAAATAAAAACTATTATATAATAAAAACTATTAATAGCTATTAATGGATTACGTTTTAAAGCAAATGCTGTTTAGAGATAGATATTAGATCTTTGATAATTAAATAATAATTAAAAATATTTTAATAAATATATACAAATATATTAGGACAAATTAGTAATTGATATATTAAATCAAAATGATATGTAAAACGGTGAAAATGGTGATTATTAATGTTTCACATCAATATTTGTACCTTGCTATAACATATCACAATTTAAATTCCTGTGACAAATTGCATCAACACTTAAATTAATATATATATATATATATATATATTGAAATTAAGATGCTAAGGAATTAATTTTAATAATAATTAAATTATGAATTTAATAAATTACATTTAATGTGTCTGCGAACTTTCTTAAAAATTAAATAAACATAATATAAGAGGAAGGAAGAACAAATAAAAAATTTATTAAAACATGCATTTTATTCTCATTTAAGATAGCATACTTTGTATTAGAAATTAATATGATATTGTCCTGAGTACGCTAAATTTTAAATACAATTTAATCATTAACATTATTAAATATTAATGAATATCAATAAATTAAATGTGAATTGATAAATATATAAATATAACTACACCATTATGCATACAAAATTATTGAATCAACATCCATTATAAAATATATATTAGCAACGTAGTTATAAATCAAATGCCCCAATTTTTTTTTAAATAAATTAACCATTGCGCATTATCCAGACAACGTCAACCTCCTCCGTATTCTAATATCTACCCACCCATCCGTGTTATAATAATTTTTATTATTATTTTACATTTTAAATTTCGTTAATTATTTTCTTAATTTATATATTTTTTGTAATTTTTTTACGCCTGTGTTAATTTGATTCTTAAGATCAATTAGGTACTAATTATGTACGAAAAAATATATGAATGTTTTTGAAAAACCATGAATTAAACATCATAAATTAGTTTTTTAATATTGTTGTTAATAAGATGAAAAGAACATAAACACTTTATTCTATATAAATGATTAAGAATTGTATTACTATATACAGAATTATGAAGACAATATTTAAAATTAGTAAATGTATTTAATTTGAATTTAAATTCGTTACATTTGTAATATAGATAAGTTATTGTTTTGTTTTCTTTTATTGTAATTTTAAAATCTAAAAAGTTAATTGTATTGTTAGATAGGAGGTTTTCCGTTAATTCTAAATAAGTAGGATAATCTACTAGAAATATTAGTTTGATCAGTGGCAATTAAAATCATGTCATCAATATAACGATATAAATGTAGGTTACTATTATTAAAAGTAAGTTCATAGTGATATAAGTATAAGTAAGATAATAAACTGGATGTTCATCCACCTTGTGGTATACCGACGTTCTGTAAATATAATGTGTTATCTTGCAAAATATAATTATTATAGATAATGAAATTTGTTAGAGTTTTAAAATAAGCTATATCTATATTCAATGGTAAATCCAGTGCATGATGATACTTTTTAAATAATGTATTTATAATATTATGTAGATCGAATAAATCTATATTAATAAATCTCTCTCTCTCGCTCTCTCTCTCTCTCTCTCTCTCTCTCTCTCTCTCTCTCTATATATATATATATATATATATATATATATATGTGTGTTGCATTCTAGCAACATTGAATTGGTTTATCGTTGAAAATGCCGTACTGGCTGTCACGATAGTAGCTGTGGATCACATGCAGCGATAATGGCGTAAAAGAAGTGGTCAGAACAGATAATTCGAATCTGTTATATTAGTAGAACGAATTGTTGAAATGCAGTTGTCAAGTGAAAGCAATGGAATGCATCGTTCCGTGAAGTTTCCCCAGAAGAAATTGAAACAACTCATAATATCAGCTAAGCACTTTATTAGAATGCAAAAAGTGCAGTTTCCACCAAGATAATTAGCCATCGCTCCGTAGTAGTAATTAGGTTTAAACAAAGTTGCAGATAATCGAATAACAGGACGGTGACCAGGGGATGGATGAAAACTGAAAATACGACTCAAATCTGCTGAAACACAGCGAGTATCAACTTTTTGTTCCTGACGTGTAAGGATACAAATATGACGTAGGTCGCACTCTCAACCAATGAATAATTAAGAATGTCACGTCATATAAAGAGTGCGAACAGAACTAGCGGATGAATTTGGAGGAAAAATGGATAACATCTGAAATGCGCGGGAAAGTAAAAATGGAAGCTAAAAGAATAATCTCGAAAGAAAAAAGCGCGGTAATGGAACATTTAATTTAGGAATACTAAAAGCGTAATATTAAAGCGATTAAGACAAGTGAGACATTAAATTAAAGGGAATTTAACAGAGTTAACGATAGAGATTATTTAAGGATAAGAATTTAGTGAATATAAAGTAGTAATTTAGAATAAGATAAGGAAATCGCGGAATTAGATCTAATTATGTAACAAAATCCCTCCCCCCAAAAAATGAATGAACTAGTAGGTCCCGATGACCTGCTTGTTCATTTTGAGAAAGCAGATACTCGTTTTACAATTTTTGTTTCTTTGTTTTACAATCATCTTTAAAATGATATCGTCACTTGGTCACCAAATCGCGTTACTCAAAGCTTTAATTTCATTTTGAAAGGAAGAAAAAAAATTATAATTAAAAATTTTAAATAAATTCGCGTCTTAGTGGAAACTGCTGTAATAAGTACATATCCAATAATAAAAACAAATATAATAATATTTGGTTAAAATTCAAAATTAGCAACAGTTTTGCTTTCTGTGAATTAATACAGCAATATTAATATCAGTTCATTAGTTAGCAACAGTGACTCAATTTTCAAAACCATACCATATTTATCAGTATATTCACTAAATTATAAGTCCTCTAGTGATTTTTAGTCCGTACTGAAATATGGATTTGTAGAGTTCATAAGAGATTTTGGTCGCTTAAATTTTATATCACAGACTTTGTTGCACTAATAATATTAAATACTAATAACAATAAATAATAAATCATAACAATAATAAATAAATAAATAATCTTAGAATAACCTTGTATAATAATAATATATCAAAACAATTAATAAACAATAGTAAATAAAATTCTTGTCAACTATAATGTAATTTACTAATGTACAATCTTTTATAGTCTTTGCCATGGTCTTTTCATTATTACAGATCTGTATTCTCTCAGTATAATAACAGTATCAATCACAACTGCTGTTAAATCTTATGTAATTTTATTCCTCATATTATATTAAATCTTAGATAAGTTTTCGAAAAAAAAGTAATGATTTGTGACCAGAAATGAAGAATTATGAGGTGCATTGCCTCATAGGTCCTTCCAAGGATTAAACCATCATCACTGTTTTCAGTAACTTACAGTATCTTTTGTTTTAGTATAGTCATCATTAAAAATTATTTAAATCTCTATATAAATAATTCAATAACATTCTTAATTCTAGTATTTTCTCCTTTTTATAAATAATAATAATATAATGTTAATCCTATATCACATAATAAATTCATGTCTATAAATATTTCAACTAATAAAAATATAAAAAAATAAATCATCATTTTCGAAATTAAAAAAAATCTTTTGCAAAGGGAGTAAAAAAATAGCTGAATGCACTAGTGTTTCTTAATTCGCATCTGTAAATTATCTTTACCTCAAATAATAAAATAAAAAATCAAATCTGTCGCTACAAAATGAAATTTGACTTTCGTGGTAAAAAAAAAAAAAAAAATATCGCAGACGAAAATTATCATTAAGTCTTGCATTCGAATAAGCAAGCGGTTTCGGATACAATACCTTCACACCTGTGGACTCGGAATTACAATATGAAGCATTTTCTTTTCTCTCTCTCTTTTTTTTTATAAAAACTGATAAAATGCAATCGTTAGAGTAATATTTAAATCATTTGAAAGAATATCAATTAGGTTTTTATTAATTTTTTATAGCAAGTAAGATTAAGTTTTTAATTACTAGTAATAAATTAAGTAAAGTTAAGTTTTTCGGTTTAAGTTTATAATTCAACACTAATTAGAACTATAGATAAATCAACCAATTTATGCCCGCATAACTAAGTTAATTTAAATAAACTCCCAAACAAATAAACTCTTGGGACGTCTCCCAAAACTCATCCGTAATGTTGAAATAATAAATTTACTTAAGCTTTAATTTTAATATTAATTTACAAACTCATCATTGTTTGAAAAATTAAGTTTAACTCATCATTGATATAAATTTTCAAGGCCTCTTCCTTTAAATATTTTGAAATATTTTCAAATTTCCAAGTATCATTTTGTTTAATGCAAGAATTATCAAAGTATGTTAACCATTGTTGAATGTTCATTCCCAAATCGGGGTCAAAAGATACAATACTAGTTTCAGTCATTTTTCTTTTTTGTTTCCACGTAATAAAACTAGCGTATCTAACTTTACTTCCAGATCGTAAAAGCATTACAAATATACCTCAAAATCTCTATCATATTGCTTAACAGAAATATAAAACTTATAATAAAAATCTCATAATAAATAATAAATTAACACAACATTAATAAATCTCAAAATATTAAAATATTCTATCTTTTAAATACTCGTAATCTTTGAAAATATGTATAAATAAACATAGTTGGTTACGATTACGTAAGTAAAATGAAACACCTGTCACATTAATGTTCATATACTTTGTCAGTTAAAATAAACACAAACTTATTTCGAATAAATAATCAAATCAAATAAAATAAAAAGAGATGCAATAACAAAGAATAAACATAAAATTTTTTCATCACAGAGATCATTTTTTAAAATGACTTACGTAATGCTGAATGCTGTCTTTATTGGGGCTGGAACAACTTTTTGTTGTTCTTTTTTATTTTATCGATGTTAAATCTGAACTTTGTTTCTTCCTGGAGACCGTCGAGTGAAGTAAGGCTTTAATGGACTTTTTTGTTGACATTCGGTGATTCGAATATGCGCTGGCTAGATGTTTAATATGGCGTTCATGCTGCATAAATTCTGGAGTGGCGTTGAAGTCTCAAATCCTTGCCGGCTAAATGTTGCATTCTAGCAACATTGGATTGGCTTTATTGTTGAAAATGCCGTGCTGGCTGTAACGATAGTAGCTGTGGATCACATGCAGCGATAATGGCGTAAAAGAAGTGGTCAGAACAGATAATTCGAATCTGTTATATTAGTAGAACGAATTGTTTAAATGCAGTTGTCGAGTGAAAACAATGGAATGCATCATTCCGTGAAGTTTCCCCTGAAGAAATTGAAACAACTCATAATATCAGCTAAGCACTTTATTAGAATGCAAAAAGTGCAGTTTCCACCAAGATAATTAGCCATCGCTCCGTAGTAGTAATTAGATTTAAACAATGTTACAGATAATCGAATAACAGGACGGTGACCAGGGGATGGATGAAAACTGGAAATACGACTCAAATCTGCTGAAACACAGCGAGTATCAACTTTTTGTTTCTCACGTGTAAGGATACAAATATGACGTAGGTCGTGCTCTCAACCATTGAATAATTAAGAATGTCACGTTATATAAAGAGTGCGAACAGAACTAGCGGATGAATTTGGAGGAAAAAAAGGATAACATCAGAAATGCGCGGGAAAGTAAAAATGGAAGTTAAAAGAATAATCTCGAAAGAAAAAAGCTCGGGAATGGAACATTTAATTTAAGAATACTAAAAGCGTAATATTAAAGCGATTAAGACAAGTGAGACATTTAATTAAAGTGAATTTAACAGAGTTAACGATAGAGATTATTTAAGGATAAGGATTTAGTGAATATAAAGTAGTAATTTAGAATAAGATAAAGAAATCGCGGAATTAGATCTAATAATGTAACACACATATATATATATATATATATATATATATATATATATATGCAGGGTGTTACATAAAAGATGGGCAAAATTTTAAGATATTATAGTACAGATCCAAACTAACAAATTTCATCAAAGAATGCATGGTCGGAAATAAAACTCAAAGGTGAGGCCTCATTTGGAATCTTTGACCATGCAAACGTTAAAACTTCATTCCTCTTTCGAGTTATCGGGATAAGAACGATACTGATAACATGCGAATGTGATATGGGGAAGAAGAAGAACGCATATGTAAAATTTCGCCTCGATTAATATACAGAAAAGCCGCTGATCCGAGTGTGCAACTATCAATCGCGGTAAAACTTATGGACATGTTGCCCGTCTATTTTAGGATACCCGAATAGGGAAAAGGCTAATATTGGGCATTCTCACAATCTTTTGACTTTCGGGAATAAAAATCTGGTGAAATTAAACTTGCTAAATTAACATTTTAATCTGATAGACAAATGCCTTAATGATTCAAAATAAAGAAAAAATGGTCAGCAACAAAAAATATTTTATTTAACTGAGGTTTAAGTTAAACTTGCGAGTTTAATTTTCCATACCACTTTACCCCAATAACTTTTTATTTTCTTCTAAATTTTTACTTATAATGAATTTTCATAGTACCCACAGGTCATTCAAATAAGAAATAATAAAAATGTAGTACTTTTAATACAGAATTTTTGTATAATATTGTCTTAAAGGCGTGTTAAAGAAGAGACGGTAAGGTAAAAAAACGGGATGATATAGGAAAAAAGGGACGAAATGGTGAAAAAAAGGGACGGTAAGGATGGAAAAGTAAGGAAAATTACCACCTATTTTTAGGAAATTCATGTTAAGACTAAGTGATAGCCACAGTGTTCTATGATTTTTAGAAGCAGTTATTCACATTGGATTAAATTAAAAAAAAATAACTTACCTCGAAAAGTGCAGGAATAAAGCTTGGGTACGGTAAGACCTCCAATAAAGCCACGATATTTGAAATTGATATTTAAATTCTGATTTAAATTCTACAGTAAATTTCTTGTCAAAGAATTTTAGACATTCTTTCTCTAGCATACTTCTGCATGACGAAACACTTGAAAGAAATTCTGTGGCTGCATCGGAAGTGATTTTCTGTATAAGTTTAGCAAGAGGATGGTAAGGAATCTAAATCCCAGGGACATAATTAAAAAAATAATATCAACCGTAAAAATGTGTGCAGGTTATTTTTTTGCTACATATTTATATAAAACAATCGTCCCAGTTTCGGAAAACAATTATATTGATTTACATTTATTGAAACAATTTTATACAGACAGTTCCAAACTTAAAAATCAGCATTAAGGACACGGGATGGTATAGGAGTTTTCCTTGTATTTGGACCCACAACATCGTCCAAAACTTATTTATCTCGTTAATATTGTTATGCAATCATGCAATGGGATGTTCCCCAGTATATGAAAAAGACACAAGAATATATACTAAAATAAAAATTATTATTCAGGGACATAAAATTCAAAAGATTGTGAGAATGCCCCATATAAATTTTATCCTCGGAACTGCAAATGGAGATGGTTCAGATGCTCAATGATTGTACGAAAAGCTACACTCATGTCCAAAATTAAGATCACAAACCTAAAATCTGTAAAAACTGATGAAATATTCACTGTGTTGTCACGAAATTTGGCACAGAGGTATATTACAATAGGGCAAAGAAGATAGCAACATAACAATATGGAAAAGATTTGAATTGCAAATTAAGAAACAGGGTATATCAAAAAGTGTTAAATCATGAATCAAAGATAAAGCATTTATCTCGGGGAAAGTCCGTCTAATATGGAGTGTGATTACCGTGCACTACTATACAAGCCTCACAACGAGCTCCCATACTGTTTATGAGGGTGTAAATAAATGTTTGATGCAACAAACCCCATTCTTTCGAAAGCGCGTCTTTTAACTTCTGGTGGGTTCTGGGAGGGGGATACACTTTGCAATGGCTCTTCCTAGACAATCCCAAACATGTTCAATAGGACTGAGGTCCGGAAATCTCAAGGGACAATTCATACGACGAATATGTTCTTCTTCAAGAAAATCATCAATAGTTCTGTGGGGCTTAGCATTATTGTCCATAAACATGAAGTCCGGGCCTACAGCACCCCAGAACAACCTCACTTAGGCTTCAAGGACCTCATCCCTACAGCGATGTGCGTTGAAAGTACTCGCATCAAAGACGTGCAGTATTGTAAGACTGCCTAACATTATGCTGCCCGAGACAAGTATTCCTTTGCCACTACATCTGTCGATTTCTTTTACGTAGGGAGGATGATAGTGAGCTCCGCGTTCTCTGCAGATGAAGATTCCACGAGAATCTTTCTGCGTGGTGAATTTTGGCTGATCACTGAAAAGAACATGCCCCCATGCTTGTTGTGTCTGATGTTTTCGGTTCCACAACAACCGGCTCTCCTGTTGGATGCAGTGAAAGGAACACACAGGACTGGACGCCAGGAGTTAGGGATGAGCTCCTTGAAGCCTATGTGAGGTTGTTCTGGGGATCTGCAGGACTGGACTTCATGTTTATGGACGATAATTCCATGCCACACAGAACTCACATTGTTGATGATTTTCTTGAAGAAGAGGATATTCGCTGTATGAATTGGCCCTCGAGGTCTCTGGTCCTCAATCCTATTGACCATGTTTGGGATGGTCTAGTAAGAGCCATCGCGCAGCGTTACCCCCCTTCCAGGACTGACCAGGATTTAAACGCTGCGCTTTTGGAATAATGGGCTTTGTTGCCAGAAACATTTATTGACGCCCTCATAAAGAGTGTGAAAGCTCTTTGTGAGTCTTGTATAGCAATGCACGGTAGTCACACTCTATAATAGACTTTTCCCGAGATAAATGTTTTATCTCTAATTCATGATTTAACACTTTTTTATATACCCTGTTTCTTAATTCACAATTCAAACCCTTTCCACATTTTTATGTTGCTTTATTCTTTCTCCCATTGTAATATACTTCTGTGCCAAATTTCGTGGCAACACAGTGAATAGTTCATCAGTTTTCACAAATTTTATGTTTATGACCTTAATTTTGGACATGAGTGTATTTTCCATCTTACTTTTGTCACTTAATCGTTCTTTGTGTGTTTTTACCTCGTATAGCAACAGCACCTTCGGCGCCCTCTACCATGCTTGCGATTTAACTCCGAGCATCCATTCTTTGATGAAAGTTGTTTGTTTTTTTGTCTACTATCACCTCTTGAAGTTTTGCCCATCTTTTATGAAACATCCTGTATATATATATATACACTATAGTGCCAAAGATGACCGGCCACTTGCGATTTTAGACGTTTTCTTAAATATCTAGAAAAATACCTGAGGAATTATCCTGAAACTCCAGGTTTGTAAGCAGAATAGTATAGGTCATATATTTCCGTGAAGATTTTTTCCCGAAACCGCATGGGGAACCGTAAACAAACTAAAAAAAATTATTAGCTTTTGGATAGCGCTGTAAAATCTAATGTAGCAAAAGCGTTCAAACTGTAGATTATCACTAAGCGCCTTATTATAATAAACTGTGTTTATTTTTATGAGAATAGCATGTAAGGGTCAATATCTGAAAATTGGACAATTTGCGTCCACTGTCAATAATATTTCATTAATTATACTAAAACCAAAATCTGAAAAACGTAATATATTGTAACATTTGATATATCTATTTGGAGATTCTCAAAAGGTGGGATCATTAAACGTTAACTATATGTAATTTTTAAATTTTTCAAATTTAAGGCCAATTTTTTTTTATTTTGTCTATAAATATAATATATAAATATTTTTAGTAGTATGTCTACAAAATTATACACAAACATTAAAAGACAGCAACTATTCTGGAAAATTAATTATTAAAGCATGTAATTAGCAGTTGTGTACGTTACAAATTTTGGACATTTTTTCGCACGTACGTTACAGATTTTGGGCGTTGATCTTAGTATTTAAAAAATTCTTAAGAGTAAGAATGTAGTAAATGTGTCTGTATACATATATATATATACGTATAATTAACTTTTTGTTATCCAGTAATAATTATAATAAAATCAAATGCTTTGTTACGTACGTTACTTTCGGACATAACAAAATACAGAAAAATTCTTTATAGAAAAGTCCTTCTATCTTCAAAAAAGCAATAAATCAGCCTGCCATCTCTTACCGAAATTATCAAAAAATCATCCGTTTCCTTTATGCATTCGTTGTTTACCATTAGAACCACCTGGAAAAAAGTTAAAACTCTTTTCTTGGTGGTACATTGGAGCAGTTAACGTTATGAATGTCCGAAATTGGCCTCTTTAGCATAAAATAATAAAATTTTAAGATATTTATACAAAGCTTTTACAATAAATTATGTCATTTTCTGTCTCTGAATAGAATTAAAAACTCAATGTAAAAAAAAAAAAGGTCAATGACAATTAAAGTTATGTTTGAAAGGCTTAAAGTTATGACTTGTGTCCAGTGCTTACCTTTTGAGAATCGCCCTATTACCAATGATAAATGGACATATAATGATGTATAAATAATTAGTTTTATGTTTTAAACAAGCGAAATCATCATTTCAGTTACTGTCCCCAGGTACAAATATCCAATATTAAATGTATGCTGTAAATATTTCTATAAATATTATTAACTTTTGCTATTATATATTTATACCTATATATATATAAAATATGGGAAAATATAATTATCCTTTCGTAGTATAGATTGTATAGTAAAATATTGTTGTAAATATATTTGTCCCTGAGGTTGACCATCATCTCAGTCCCTCTAAACACACATTTAGGTTAACAGATACTAGGTGGCGCTGGCAGAATCATTTCCATTGCAACAGCAACTAACGTTCAAATAGCCACCATGGATGAAGGTCTGAATAGGGTTGATTGTTTTTTATAGCATCATTCATGTCCCCCTATTTAACTTTTTATTTATAAACAAAAAGTTTATTGCAACTTTATTTACGTAACATACAAATGTCACATGGTATATTTAATAATTTACATGTGGGCAAAATGATTCAACAAAATGGTTGTGCAGCTTTTAAGACAAAAACATCACCTCAGTCCCCATCATCTCAATCCCAAGTATTAGACCGTGATTATGGTGTTAACAGACACTTTCTTCCATAAAATTTTATCCTAAGCATAAAATATACATCCTTGATCTCAAAAGACTACAGCATTCAAATGACAAAACATGTATCATAGTATATAATTGTATTTGGTTGCTGGTGCTTTAATTAAAAAAAATAAAAATTGTGGAGTGAAATTGTCCAGTTTTCATATGTTGACCCGCATACTTGTAAAGAAATTAATGTTTTTATAAAAAAGAGTCCCAAATTTTACCAAGAGTTTTGTTTTCAATTTGTAGAATTCTTAATATGATAAAAAAGTTCTTTTCAGTAAATATGACAAACAACATTGTACACAATATCAAGCAATCAGAATTAAAAAATAATACAACTTATATGAAAAATTAGCAGGTTTACTTAATAATGATTCACTGCGCATGCCCGAATGTAATCAAAATATAATTTGCATAATGTCTTAGCTAAATGCATAGAGCAACTTTTGTGAAAATCTCAAAAACGTAAATTGAAAATTATGAAAATTATCGTTGTTAGAATAAGCTCAAAATCCATTATTCCCAAGGGAAAGCAAAAATATGAGGGACTATATCCAAATACAGTAGTACGTGCAATATTGCGTATGCTATATTGGCAGTAATCAATGGATATATGTATACAGCTCCTCATCTTTTTTGCTTCATTTTGTTAACAACGGATTTTGAGCTTATTCTATCAACGATAATTTTCAGAATTTTTAAGCTATGTTTTTGAAACTTCTACGAAAGTTGCTATATACATTTACCTATTACATTATGCACATTATATTTTGATTGCATTCGAGCATGCGCAGTGAAACATTATTTAGTAAACCTGCTCATTTTTCATACAATTTTTATTATATTTTAATTTTTATTACAGGGTATTGTGCACAATCTTGTTTGTCATATTTTCTGAAAATAACTTGTTTTTATATTAAGAACTCTGCAAATTATAACCAAAAAACTTGGCAAAACTTGAGACTGTTTTTATGAAAACCTGAATTTCCCTTCGAGTATACATGCTATCCTCATAAAAATGTACACAAATTAATTCAATAAGTCACTTAATCATAATGTACAGTTTGAACGTTTTCGCTACATTAGTTTCGACAGGGTTATCCAAAAGATATTTGTTCTTTTTCAATTTTTTGGCGGTCCCCTATGGGGTTTCGGAAAAAAATCTTCACGGGAATATATGACCTGTACTATTCTGTTTACACACCTTCAGATTCAGGATAATTCCTCGTGTATTTTTCTAGATATTTAAGAAGACGTCTTAAAGCGCAAGTGGCCTGTCATCTTTGGTCATATAGTGTAGATATAATGCCAATCTTGTCATGAAAATTACGTCCGAAAATTGAGTAAATTTAAAACTAATTTGGACGTTGTATTGATTTTGCCAGTATTTTGAATGAGTTTGTTATTCAAATGTTTATTTACTATAGTTACCCAACAAACACAGAACTATCGGGAAGCAATCTGACGACTGCCGCTTGCCAATTCTGGCGGTAATGGCACTATATCAGGTTGCCGATATTGGTTCCAAAACTTTTGTGGTATCCCGGTCGATAGTCAATTCGTTGGGCTGGCGCTTAGTCGGACCGGTACCGGCAAGATTTCCAACAGGATACTATGCCGAAAGCACGCCGATAGCTGACGATACGAATGCCAGCCGCAGCCAGACACCAGCATAAATTGATAAAAAAAATTCTAATTTGATAGCGCCATCTAGGCAAGCATGTTTGTTAATGTTTCAAAGGAACATATTTCGGCACTAGAAGAGGCTGGGTTCGATCGGATGCCCCCAAGAACAGATGATAAACGCTCTAACCATTCGGCCACTGAGCTTTGTTGAGGCGAAGATTCTGTGGGATAATAAGGGGAGCATTTCGATAAGTGATGGATTGTCGTTGTAGGTTAAATGGTAGATGGGAAAATTGGAATTTTGAAGCGTTTTAAAGTTTTTTTTATATAATTATCTTGTGCGCGTGCATTTAAAAGTTAATTTAGTACTTAAATGAATAAAATAAATATTTTAGCGAATTAGTTAAAGCAAAGGAATTGGTTTTCCTTATAAATTTAAGAAATATTAAATATTTAATGAAATAAATTATTTTTAGAGGTGTTTGTTCCGTTAATAAAATTTTCTTATTAGTAATTATAATATAATTACATGCGTTGCGATAATTTATATAACATATTTTTTAACACGTAAAAACTTATTTTAATAAATAATAAGTAAGATATTAATCATTTTTAATTAAAATAAGAATTCATTTTACGTCATTTGATGATTTAATGAAGAATATATTTTTAATTACTATGTAAAATATTAATTCTTTTACTTATCAGCATTTTTTAATCTTAAAATAAAATAAAAATATTAATTTATCTGTTTTTTTTTTTTTTCATTTGGTAAATAATTTTTTAGAAGAAGGAGATTTCTGAATGTTTCTTTTAAATTTTAATGCTAAAAAGATGGGTAGATTTCTTGATATTTTTATAACTTGTAAAATAATTTTAAAAACTTTTTAATAATTTGTTTTTTGAAATAAAATAATAAAGTTAGCTATTACTTTTAAAATGAATATATAATTAGAAAATAAGTTGAATTAACTTATGAAGTATTTTTTTTCTTTCTGCGATTAAGTGTATAATGAATAATAATTTTAAAGAGCGATTAAAAAAAATCTTTTGATGATTAAAATAATTGTAAGTCCTTTTTAAAATGAATTCAAAAACAATTTTTTAAAATAAATAAATATGCCATTTTTGACACTTTTTCTGTTTATCACTGTTAGAATTTTATATGAAATATATAACTCTTATCAAAACGCAAACTCACACAAAATTAAGAAATAAAGTCGGTTGAGACTAAAAATTCTGTATTCGGAATAATGTTGGCAAATCTAATCGGGCCACTATCAGAAATCACATATCGGTCCTGCGTCACTTGCCAGTGTAAGCTGTTTGCCGATATGTAACCAAAAGGGAACTTACAGTAACCGACTGTCGAAAAAGCAGATTCTTATGTTTCAGTTGCCGACAAGCTTCCGACACTTTACTAAAACCACTGTGTCGATGCCGACACTTAACCGACACTACCGGCTGCGGTCCGATCGTGAGCAGAAAGGTATGCGTTTGCTGGGTAGTTTACAGAGACACGTAAAATCAAACCGTGCAAAACTTATCCTCCTGATAACTTCCGAAATACTGAACCAATTTGAACCTAATTGGGATAGTATATTGATCTTAAAAATATCTTGAATGAGTTTGTTAATCAAGTAGATAGCTCTTATAGTTCTTTTACAGGGACACACAAAAGCAAAAAAATGTCATCCCAACAACGTCCAAAATACTCAACTATTTGTAATTTAATTTAGACAATGTGTTGATCTTTCATTTATTTCGATTGAATTTACTAAGTATGTAACTCTTATAGTTCGTTTACAGGGACACACAAAAGTTTTCGATAGCATCCATTGAATAGTATGAATACGAACCTCGTTTGACCGTCGGTAATTTAGAATAGCCTATGGGCTATTTTAAACGACGAATTAAACTATTCTTTAACGTTTAAAATAATTGTCTCATATCCATTCAATTACATGTCGTAAGACAAATTGAAAATTTCTCTGCAAATTTCCATTCACTTCAAAATAGAAAACTTAGAAGGAGTGAGACAAATTTGTTTTGTTAATGTGTGCTGCTTTATTAAACCTGATGTATGTACCTTAAAGTAAAAAAACAAACAAACAAAGAAATCAATCTATGCCTAGGACTTTTTTCCTGAAAATGTGCATTCATCAAATATTTGAAAATCTTTTACTGTTATTTTCAAAACGTTAAACCAAAACTTATGTAATTTTTCAAAAATAACCAGTTCATTCTGTGATTTTGGGAAGTTTCATTCAAGAAAATAACATTTATCTAATAGTACAAGCACAGCGAGACGTAATAAAGTGGCTATAAGTAAAACAGCAAAAACTTCCTTCGACCCTGGGATTTCTTCAAAAGATAGATTATTTGCGGGCAAAGCAATCGTACCATCACCGCAGAAGTATAATTTTTTAAATAGGGGATATATGTATTTGCATATCTTTGCGCATCAATGATTGTGGTAACCCACTGAGTTTGTCGAAATTTTATTTACTCAGTACCATAAAATGATGTTATTGAGATAGTAATGTGTTGGTTTCATCATATAAACACACTGTAGAAATAAATCTGTTGATTTAACCCTTTCAGGGACAGAAAAATTCTGTTCGTAAAATGATGAAATAATTGACTGACACCAGAATTTACAAACAAATTTGTCAGAAAATTAAAACCTGCTTTTCTAGAGTTGCATTATTAAGAAAAATTTTATTAAAATATCCTTGCCGCTAGTCGTCAGTTTTAGAATTAAAATTAGATGGTCTCGACGTGCAACCACCGCCCTTGAAAGGGTTAAGGGTCCTGTCCCTGCCGGCGAAGACACTCACGAGCTAATGCTAATCCTATGGGGAGGGATTTTTCTAATATCTCGTTTACATTTCGACATTTTTAAATATATTTTTTTTTTTTTTTTGCATTGTATAGCCGAGGTCCGTGTCTACAGCGCACCTTGGCTACTTTTTCGATTTTGGTTGCAGATATTTTTTAGAATGACACTTTCATTTTCAGAACCGGTTTTGAAAATGAAAGTAACTTTATTAAAAATATCTGCGACTAAAATCAAAAAAGTAACCAAGGTGCGCTCTAGAGACGGACCTCGGCTATCCAATGCAAAAAAAAAAAAATAAAATAAAAAAAATATTTAAAAATGTCGAAATGCAAACGAGATATTAGAAAAATCCCTCGCCATAGGATTAGCATTAGCTCGTGAGTGTCTTCGCCGGCAGGAACAGAACCCTTAACAGAAAAAAACTGTCAACACGGACGCCATAAAAAAATGTTTTTTTTTTTTTACATAAATAATCTGTATTTATTAAGAATTTGCGCACACAATTCGGTTAAGACAACAGAAAATTCGTAATAAATTCAAATTATATCTGTAAAATAAAGGTTTTTTTTACTGGCATTCTGACTGACAGTTTTTTTTTTGTCAAATGAACGTATTTTTTTTAAATGCAGAGTTGTTAAAATATAATTTTA
The DNA here is from genome assembly GCA_963932465.1 of Maratus speciosus. Lineage (NCBI taxonomy): Eukaryota > Metazoa > Arthropoda > Arachnida > Araneae > Salticidae > Maratus > Maratus speciosus. The sequence continues at coordinate 110,516,675 of OZ010787.1, read as the reverse complement.
AGAAATTCGTGGGATTTCAATGATGTTGTATGAGGCATAATGGCGTAAAGTTTGATCAACACACATTGAAATTATTGCGATAAAAATTTATTTTAGGAAACTGAAAACATGTGGCTAATAGCCTGCAGTATAAGTCTTTAGAAACGTGCTTTACATAAATGGAGCTTTTTTGCAAATTATGAAAATGAAAAATCTAATAAAATAATCAATATGAAGAAAGAGTTTGCTGATGCATAATGGACTGCCATGAAAGACAATTTTCTGATTAGTATAGCGTTTACCCCCCAAAAGAGAATACTGTTATTATGGGAATATTACGCCTGCACAAGAACTTATTCGAGACAATTTTTGTAATACTTTTTAAATCTCGTATAATCTGACGAATCTGTTGGCCAATTTTCATATCAGAATGACACAGATGACTTACATAGAACTCTGGTGCAGAGCCGTAACAAGGGTGGGGCGTGTGTTGCGCCGGCACCAGGCTCAGGTAGGTGCTATCGGTTATCACTACTGATGCTCGGATGGTCGGTAGAAAAGAAATAAAAATTTTCGCACCAAGCGCCAAACAGAGTTGTCGTGGAGCATCTCTGAAATGAGATAATTTAATTTCGACATCCTTGTATCCCGTTATGTCACATGTTTTAAACATAAAAATCGTATTTAATATTACGCAAAATATCCATATATATAGTATATAGATGAAAACATTCTTCTTCAAATCGTTTTCTAATATCAAATCAACATTTTTCTTTTTATTAAAACATAATGGTGTAAGGAATCGAAGTATAACGATAGCTGCTGTCGTCTAAATACACCTGTACGGGCTATTAGGCATAAAGCATCTCCATGAAAAAGGAATTTCAATACCACGCAGGACATTGTCAGTCAATCGAACGGTCTGAGTCAGCTTTTTTCCGAACTTGTGACTTTTATAACCGTACAAACATCTTTCCTCTTATTAGAATAAATGTAATGTATTGTGTAAAACGTGTTTTTTTTTTTTTTTTTTTTTTTTTTTTTTTTTTTTTTTTTAAGTTCTACTAAGGCAAAAAAAAAAAAAATCCATACATCTAATTGTTAATTCTGTGTATCACAATATATATATATTTACTCTCATTTTAAATTCATTTCAAGTAAAAACAGAGGTTGTTGTGAATTCTTTAACTTTATATTAAGGATTAATCTGTCTGCCTGAGTATCTTAAATAACGGATAAATGTACCCATTGAGCATTCATAATAATGAATGTCAAACGATGCAAGGGAGGCCTTTCCTTGCATAGAGATTAAAAATTACGTTACTGTGTTTTACTGAAGAGAAGTATACTAAAAAATTAATTGTACAATAGATTATGTTACTGAGAAATGCGCTCATGAAAAAAATAAATAGCAGTGTTAAACGCATAAAATAAACGAATGAAAAATGATAACAATAATTAGTACATCTAATTAAAATTAAAATTAATCATACCATCTATATAAGAGGTCTCAAAATAAGGTGAATGAATTTTTTTTTATAAAGTGAATAAAATGGTTTCTCAAAAAAGAAAAAAAAAAAAAAAGCTTCAGCATAAAAAAAAATCTAAACTAAAGCAATTAGCTTTAAACTCCGTATTAAAGTTTAAAGCGGAAATGCTCCTAAAAATGGAAGGTCTGTGTGAACACATAACCGGTGATCCACCTGACCCAGTCACTACTAAAAAAGTTAAGAAATCAGAGTTCTAGTACACATATAGTATAAAATACTGCTATAGTATAAAATACTAGAATAAAATACTACTAGTATAAAATATGACACGTAGACGTCATGTCATATTTTATACGTGAAAATTAAGCAATGGCCAGAACAGCTTGGCAGGCTTTAAAAAAATCAGAAACACGCTCAAATTATACTTGCTTAGAAGCCTTTGCAGAACGAAATTAGAAGAGGGCGGAAATATGATCAATCATATTATACCACTGATAAGCTCAAAGATATCGGGACGATATCAATGACTCTTACATATCTGCGCATCTACACTGCCCAAAACAATTAAAGGATATTTGAAGTTTTATATAAAATAAAGATATAAACGAATTTTTTTTGCCGAAAATAGAAGAAGAGAATCACAAATGCAAATTTTTCTGGTTTTCAAACTGTGGCGTATGTAAATTTTGAGTTCGACGTCAAAAACGTCGCTTCAGCGGCAGCGAATGAAATTTGACTTTCAACTGGATGAAAGAGATTGAAGACAAGGATGATCGGCATTCAGTGATTGCTTTGTTTCGATGAGTACGATGTCTCAGAGAAGTCATTTGACAGATTCAGAAGCTTTGAGAATTGTTGGTAGGTTAGAAGGTGGCCAAACTCAAGCCGAAGTAGCGCAAGCCATTGGAGTGTCACAAAGTGTCATTTCCAGGATCTGGAACCGTTTTTTGGAGAAAGGATGTGCAGGCCGAAGACCAGGGCAAGGTCGTAGACGGGCAACAACGCCCAATGAAGATCGGTATTTAGCGTTAACAGCTCGGAGACACAGAACCATGAACGCTACTCTTCTCCAACAACACCTTCGCTCGGCTACAGGCACCACGATTTCAACTCAGACTGTCCGAAACCGGCTCCATGCTGTAGGTCTGTATGCTCGCCGACCGATGGTATGTGTTAGATTAACATCAAGGCATCGTCGCGACCGCAGGGAGTTGGCAATCGAGCATGTCAACTGGAGAAGAAATGAATGGAGCAATATTCTGTTTTCTGACGAGTCCAGTTTTTCTGTGCATCCGGATAATAGGCGTATTTTCATCTGGAGGGACCGTGGCAGTAGGAATAATCCTGCGTTCGTGCACGAAAGTGTCAGATTTGGCGGTGGAGGAGTGTTGGTGTATGGTGGCATCTCCATTGACGGGCGCACTGACCTCTACATCATTCGAGATGGAGCTCTGACTGGTCGCCGATATAGGGATGAGATCCTCAGACCTATTGTAGTCCCTTACGCTGCAGCAATCGGAGATAACTTCATTTTAATGGACGATAACTGCAGGCCACATCGTGCAAACCTGGTGGAGGATTTCCTTTTCGAGGAAGGAATCGTTCGAATGGAATGGCCAGCGTGTTCTCCAGACATGAATCCAATCGAGCACGTTTGGGACGCTCTAGGAAGACGAGTTTCTGGCCGCCAACAACCCCCACAAATTCTCCAAGAACTGGAAAGAGCTCTTCTGGAAGAGTGGGGCAGAATACCCCAACTCGTCATTAATAGCCTCATTGAGTCCATGCCTCAAAGGTGTTCAACGTTGCTGGCCACCCGTGGAAACCATACCCGCTACTGAAAATGATTTTCTTTGAAGAAAACACATTTTCTTATTCTTTTTTTCTCATATGCACAAATTGTGTTTTTTTTCCTTTAGTACACAAATGCGCAATAAAATGCATTTTTTTCTGCCAAACATGTGTAATTTATTCTCATATAACCTACTATGTCTGTCGACTATGTATCAATCAGCTAAACAGTTTAACAGATACAAAATCCACCTAAAACTGCAATATCCTTTAATTGTTTTGAGCAGTGTATTACACTCACTGTCCCATGTTATAACCTCTTTAGAAGCGAGAACTGAGATAGAACAGAATTCAAAATTCTTAAAGGGATAACGCAATGACAAATTTAATAGAAGTACCGAATGTTCAAATTCATTATATGGAAATGCCCCTAAAGGAAAAAAAAAAGGGAAAAACCTTACCCTAAGCTGGATTACAAAATATTTTGCATCTATTGTCATAAAAAAAATTCATGAAAAATTTGAATGAAGGGACATTGGATAAACAAACAATCTAATTTCCACAAGAATAAAATACAAAAAGGAAAATATAGACAGAATTCATCACTCTGTTTTGAAGCGAATAAAAATATTTTGGAATATAGATTTGACGAAAAAAAGACGTACTTTCAAAGGAGGAAAATTTGAACACTAATAGGAAAAGTAATTTAGCCTTTCTCCCGCAAAGTATGTTTAAATAGAGCTTTTATGTAGCTGCTTGCACATCTGAAATAATAAATTCACTTTTAATGACATATAACATAATGATCAAAGCTGTGACATGATTGCTAATGGGATGTTTTAAACTATCATGAATCAGGCAGCATTAAAATTAAAACAACTAGCCGTAAGTGGCAATCCCAAAACTTTCTTCTATCTCTTACATGTTAATACGTCCTGAAAAATGCAGCATAGTAGCACCACCGGTTAGGTGATTTATAACCAAATTCTAATCATCACATCTTATGTGAACTTCTAACTGAATTTGAAGATTAATGAAAATCCGTGGATTAGTTTTTGAGATATAGTTATTGCGGAAATAGTAAAACAATCTGAATAGCAGCGCCACCTGTTAGGCGACTTATACCATAAACTAATCAGGACCAATTTATATCAGGGACTAGATCACCTTAACCTAGGCACCAACCTGAATCTGGCATAGGTGTTAAAAAACATAGGCAGGAATTTCCCCTCCACCACTCAGCCAAAGCCACAACCAGGGCAACAGACCCAGAAAACCAGCAGGTATTTAACAAAGAAAAATTAAATATATTACATAATAAAAGGCAAGTGCCCCGACACTTACAAAGAAAAACATAATGGTACACAGAAATTTAGGACATTTACAATTTTCGACATGTCACAAGCTGTTAAAACGACGCAAACAGGAATTATAGACAATTTTTTACAATATTACATTTGTCTTTAAAATAAATTCTTAATCATATATAAAAACTAAAAATATATCCAAACTTGAATTTAACAGATCAAATATCAGCAATTCTGATACAACTTTGTAGTTTTTAAAATGTTCAAAAACCATAAAAGCCAGTCCACAAAGTTTATAAAATCATATAATGTTCAGAATTTATACCTTATGAATGAAAGATTCTTATTTAAATCACTGTAGATTCTACACAGTGTTCCATAGTTAGATCTCGTCAGAAGAACACATCTTAAGTTCCACTCAAGTGTTCTATTGCGTATCATAGGAAGACAGTCCCTTGAAACACGACAACTCTGAAATAAGTAATGAGGCGTATCACCACGTTTCCCAAATGTACATCTGTCGTTCTGTCGTTTACCAATTTTATGTAACTATGCCGGAAACGCTGCATGGCCACTGATAAAGTATACAACGATTTGAGAATCACACAAAAAATCTCAGCTAACGTCCGGCAAAACTCAGTATGTGTCTCGATCTTTGTCTGAATAAGACCAACGAGTCTGCCATTCTTTCATATTTTTCGTACGAAATTGGTATTTTAATACGCAGATAGGCATCGAAAGCTTTTCTTCTGAATCAAAAGTGTTGTTCAAAATAGCAGACTTTGCCAGTTCGTCGGCACGTTCATTTCCCGCAATTCCTACATGCGACTTTATCCATCCAATATGTACCATCTTATTCCTCGAAAGACGAAGACTTGTAAAAAGTTCAAATAATATATCATTGCTGGGAAAAAGTCTGCGAAGAGCAGACTCTGAAGACAAACTATTTGTGTAAATATAAAGCTGACGATAAGAAACTACACTGAACCATCTAATTTCCTCGAGGATGGCGTAGAGCTTGAAAAAGAGTATTATACTTATATAATTGTAATCTCTTAGTAAAAATTTCCATATTTTGAAAATATACTACAAATGCTGCCACCACTCCCCCCGGCATACTAGAACCATCTGTATAGGCAATCGGAATGTTTCTGTTAGGAACATACTTAATAATAGGTGCAATAAAATTTATGTTATGCTTATCGTAAAAATTTGGATAGTTATATGTTGGCAGATTTTTCGAAACATCCTCAGAGTGTATCCGGTTGGAATCAATTTCCAATGAAATATTTCCATGAATTATGTCGTGTAAATGGCTAGAATTATTAAGCTCAATATCCGTTGGCAATACTCCCGCTAAGACGCACAGCGCCTATATCAAGGTTTATCGATAACTTCTTACTAATGTTAATAGACAAATTCTCTGACACGACGAAAGTCTTCTTAAACCGTGAATTTTCAAATCTTTATGCCATACTTCATGGACATAGAATATTTGCCTGTTAAGCACTGTCTCATACCAGATCTTGAGAAGCTGCAACGACACTCCGATGTCTCGAATTCTCACCTTTCTTACATTACAAGTGAAGGAAATAAGTTTACATCTTACCATATCAAGGTGATCCAACCAATTAAATGCACTATCCAATAGAAATCCTAGATATGTAATGTTATCCTTCACTGGAATTGATGTGCCTTGACATTTGAAAATCGATTTTCTCTTCTTCATAGTATTTTTCACAAAAAGCATAGACTCTGTTTTAGTCAAATTTAAGTGTAAATTAAGCTCTTGGCACATATTCGAAAACACATTATTTGAGATATTAATTTTGTTTTCTAAAGCCGTTCTGGTGTTGGCACCTTCCACTATCACGGAATAATCCGCATAGGATATCAAGACTAGTTTATGTTCGCTGCTTCTTTTAATTAAACGATCTGCTACCAAAGTCCAAATCAAGGGGCCCAGACATGATCCTTGTGGAGAACCCTTAAAAAGTCTAAACCATCTTATACCACGTATAAATCTAAAACCAATTAATCTTACCGTGATATAATTTTTTAAGCGTTCTTTAGATATTCATACAATGGAAGATTATTTATTATTTCCGCTGCTATATTCCAATCTAAAACATCGAAGGCACCTGCTATGTCGAAGGAAACCACTGCACAGTATTTAAAATCTTTCAGAGCAATAACAGTTTCTTTTTAAACGTATCCATTGCTGTCACAGTGCTCTCCTTTCCCTAAAGCCGTTTTGTCTATCATCCGGCATAGTTAAGATTCTTACCTTGATCATACGCTCATATATCTTTGCAATTATAGGCAATAAGGTAATGGGTCTATATGACTTATAATGTCCTTCAGGTCTATTTCTTTTTCTAAAGAAGATTACTACCCCCTTTTTCCAACGACTTGGAAAATGAGCAAAACGTAGACAGGTATTAAACAGCTGTAACATAAAAACTGTAAATCTTTTACATAAATTCTTGATGATCAAGGCATCCACTTCATCATATCCCGGGGCCTTATTGTTATGTTGCTGCTTTAGTGCAAAGGCTAATTCTTTCCTTGTAAACATATTATAATCAGGATCAGTTTGATAATCTTTAATGCTCGTAGAAGAGTGAACATGTTCGGGTACATCCTCTATACCAAAGTGCTCTGTCATCAGATTATGTGCTACCTCATCATAAGAATCAAAAACGTTTGAATTTTCAAGCGTTGAGAAAGCTATACCTTCATATCTAAATTTCTTCACTGATACAAAAAGATTTGAAAATGTTACTGTATACTTCATCTGTTTTCGAACAATATTCTAACCAACCCTTTCTCTTCGCTTTTCTTACCTCTCTTTTATACTGTTTTCTAATATTGACATATGAATCTCTATAATGTACGTTCTCCAAGTTTCCTCTAGATCTCTTATAACATGCTGACACTTTATTTCTCAACACTCTGAGCTCCGGAGTATACCAAGAGACTGATGGCTTATGAGAAAGTTCGTTTTTTTAAAAAATCTCTGTCCATGCAATATTGCAAATAATCACTAAATCCATCAATCCACTCTTCTAGTGAAGCCTGATCACGTACTTGATCAAGTATAGAAGACATTTCTTCATATTTCTTAACAAACTCGTTATTAAATCTTGCCATCGACTTGTTCTTTGTCTTATAACGCTCATGTGTACGACGTATCGGATCAAGACATAATTCAAACACTATGTAATGGTGATCCGAATAAGAAAAAACTGAATCATCAACTTTCCAGTTCTTCAAATGTAGTAAAATATCTACGCCCAACAGGGTGAGATCAGGTCTTCCTAAACAATCGTCCTGGACATACGTATGCGGAGCTGTGTTGTCATTAGCAATTCTTAAATCAGAAGACATATTATAGACCGCAAATATTTGATTTCTTTCATTTTCTCTGACATAACCAAGCATCTTTAATGGAACATTAAAGTCACCTCCAATGACAATGTGTGTCGCTTGTTGATAGTAAACCACCCAGGGTGACATGTCATCATCCAAATTTCCAGAGGGGGGAGCATACACAGACCTCAATATAACTGGACCACTCTCGAATGTTACAGTTATAAAAACAGAGTTACTTGTCTCAAAACCTTTCACTACTGCATAAACCTTGTCAGTGCATAAAATACAAGCAGAGACGGAAGCCGAAGGAAATCACAGCCAGCCCGGAGGAAGACCAGCAAAAAGACCATTATATGTATAAGGATCCTGACATAAAAAGAAATTAGCACCACTACTCTCCGCATATGATGCCAAAGCATCATTTGCATCTGAGCAGTGATGCAAGTTGATCTGAACAATCACCAGACTTTCTGTGCCACCACCCACAACAACCCCGTCCGGTGTTATAACCGTTTGGAAAGAAGTTCAGCACGGTATTCTTGGTAGCATGGGCATTCCATGCTATCATCTCTATGAGAACTATCCGTGTCATCATCCCGTATAATACAATTAATGCAACTTCCTTCAGTTTTTGTACAATCTTTTAATTCATGATCGCCTGCACACTTGGATCATTTTTCATTATCTGCACATTTTTGACTACCATGACCGTAAGCCTGACACCTATAACACCGAACTATTGGGCAAAACGAACAATTCTATATTTATCCAGGTCAATACACACTCTCTTTCTCTCCAACAAAAAATCTGCTCCCTCCATATCTACATTCACGATGCAATTCTCCATTCCACGACATGTTGGGTAATGGCAAACCACCTCCACATCCGACGATGCAGTAAGTCCACCATCTGTCAACACATTAGCCAGAGAAGTCCTTATACCCCCTCAACCACATCCGCATCTACGCTCAGGATCAAAAGACGCTGTCGTCTTCTCCTTGGAACCGTGACTTTTACTTTGTCCTTAATACGTTCGTCGTTTTGTAAAAAGCTCTTCATTTTCTCTGTATCCTCTCTTGTTTTTACTCTTAAAACCAACTGTCGGGCTTTCGTAGCAACCACGTCATGTGGGATCGGGCTATCCGGTTACTACTTCCACACTCCTTTCAAATCTTTTCTCATTTTGTCCACATCTGTTCCCTCGGCCGGAGAGACCAACACAGAGAAACCTTGCTCTGTTTTTAAATTCGATTTTCTCAATGTCGGAAATTGCGATAATTTCATCTCGCCCGGAGGTCCTCCAGAAAATCTTTTAACCCTCTCACTGACAAAACCTCTCAGCTATCACGGATTTAAATCCAGCGCACAAGGAGGTAAACTGACGGTTCTAAAAAGACCAGAGGATTTAGCACTTTCGTTTTTGAAATTGGCCCTCAGTTTGACCCCCCCCCCTCTATGCAAATAATCACAGTAGCGATGATAATAGGATAAATGGGCGCGGATACGAGAGTTGGTAATTTCTGAGAAGTCGTACCCCTAGAAGTCACGCCTCCCTTTCTCTCACCCTACAAACCAACCACAGATATAAGCTATTTCAAGTAACCGAAAACTGGAATAAATTGATCTCGAGAAAGACTTCAGTTTTCAGCTGTATTTACCAAAAGATTACCCTCAAATACACATGTGGCCGCTAATTAGAAACGCGTAACGATATCCGTATGGCACTAAGATCAAACAGAAACTGTTAGTAATCTTTTATAGCTCTCAAACTAGAAATATTCCCTAAAATTTTTCTTTTTCAGTAAGAAGAAAAAAAGCGTCACAAGCTGATTTGTTTTTTTAACTATACAAACATGCTTCATTTATACAAGTACAAAAAAATTACAAAAATTATGTGCTTTATTTCAACGATAGATCAGAAATCAGTATAATTTTCTGAGGAATAATAATCAACTAGAAGAGCAAAGCTTTCGCACTACAATTTTTGAGTTTAGTTTCTAATAAATTTTTTTATTAGTCTATACTTAATTAAAAATTTTTGAATGCGCCCTAAATGTTCGTGTTAATTAATGGAATAAAATATTTTGTTGTTTTTGCGCCTCAAGAATACATTAAAATAAGAATAACAACAACAATAATAATAAGAAGAAGAAGAACGTACAGCAACGAAAATTTTCCATACAGTCATGAAGTCATTTTGTGCGCAAAGATAAGGAAATTAATTTGTTATTGCTCGACTAATTTGGAATCGATTGAGAATTCTGAGATCTCAACTTTTTAAAATAATACACACAAGATCTAAATAAAGAAAAAAAGGCGTTTTAAATATTATTTTGGAACAGCAGTAAATAAAACCCCGAATTTTTAATTCATAATTTTATTTCTAATAATATTAATACTAATAATAAAATAAAAATATTCTTACTACAATTAATTTTCTATTTTCTCAAACATAGGGGGGGGGGGGATTTTTTCTATTTTGTTTGATAATTTCGGTCTTTGCATATACTGAAAATAAATTGATAATTAGTGAATCTTAGCGGCAAATCTCATCTACGATGTATAGCAACGCATCGCATGAAGTCAACATTTTTCCCATTGACATTTTCTACTAAAATGAAGTTCTAAATTACCAAAGGAATTTTTCTTGCTCTTACCACTTGTCTATTTACTCATTATAGTCCAGGCAATAGGGACCGTATAGGGACTCTACCTAGCAAAATTCATGGTAATTCTGGAAAAAGGCTTACTGTATGTTTTTGGGTCGCTGAATCCAAATTTTCAACTTCCCACCAAAAGTTTCTCCTGGCAACCCCCCCCCCCCCAATTTTGGTAAAATGCCTCCTAAAAAAGGTTTTTATTAAAAAAATCAATTTTTTATTGTTTTAGGGAAAAAGTATCTAGAAATTCAGAAAGTAAATAAAATTTGCAACAAATTAGATATATGACATTATGACGTAGGATGAAAAGGGAGGGGGGATCTGCCTCGGAACATGCGCCGCGGTGCTGCGTGGACTAAGTTGAGTAATTCTACTTAATCACTCACATCGTTTACATTTGCCCTCCAATTTCCCCTCCGAACTTTCCCTATAATGTTTACTTCAAGTTTTTTGGGTCGCTGAATCCGAATTTTTAACTTCTCCCAAAATTTCACCCCGGCAACCCCCCAAAAACGTTGCTTTTAAATTAATTTTTTTATTGTTTTAGGGGGGGAAAGTATGTAGAAATTCAGAAAGTAGACAAAATTTGCAACAAATAGGATATATGACATTATGACGTACGATAAACGGGGAGAGGGGGGTGGGTGCCTCGGAACATTCCCCGCGCGCTGTTCTCAAAAACCAAATTTTTTCAAAAAATCTATTTTTTGGAGGTTTGCCGGGGGAAATTTTCGTGGGAAGTTACAAATTCGGATTCAGCGACCAAAAAACATAAATTGAGTCGAAATCCAGAACTAGCATTAATTTGGTCAGGTAAAATCCCCTATTGCCTGGACTTGCATAACTTAGTGCACATTGCGCCACAGTGTATGTTCCGAGGCAGCCTTCGCCATCCCCGTTCATCCTACGTCGTAATATCATGTATGCTATTTGTTGCAAATTTTGTCTACTTTCTGAATTTCTACATACTTTTCCCCTAAAACAATAAAATTTTAATTAAAAACAACTAATTTGGGGAGTGGAGGGGGAAATTTTGGGGGGAAGTTAAAAATTTGGATGCAGCGACCCAAAAAACTTAAAGTAAACCTTATAGGGAAAGTTTGGAGGGAAGATGGGAGAGCAAATGTAAACGATGTGAGTGGTTAAGTGAAATTGCGCAAGTTATTCCACGCAGCACCGCGGCGCATGTTCCGAGGCAGATTCCCCTCCGCCTTCATCCTACGTCATAATGTCATATATCTAATTTGGTGCAAATTTTGTCTACCTTTTTCCCTAAAACAATACAAAAATTGATTTTTTTAATAAAAACCTTTTTTGGGGGGCATTTTACGAAAATTTGGGGGGGTGGGTTGCCGGGGAAAATTTTGGTGGGAAGTTACAAATTCGGATTCAGTGGCCCAAAAAAATAAAGTAAACCAATTTCTAGAACTACCATTAATTTTGCCGGGTAAAATCCCCTATTGCCTGCACTATTATTATATCTTGTTTTAAAGTTAGGTTTCTTATTATTTGGAAAGGCTTTATTTTTAGATTTATTTATATGTGTGTATCGAAAATAGATCTTCTATAATTTTCTAGATTGCACAACTAGACCAGAGCCCAATTAACACATTGGCAAAAGAGGCATGTGCCCCTGGGCCACATTTTCAGGGTGCCCCAAAATGCATCTTGTCCACTCTCTAAAGATATAAATGAATGCAGATTATTTATAGTTACTAGGAAAAAATGGACTTTTTCCATCCATGCCAACTAAGCTATATCTGTGTTCTTCAATAACGACAATGAAATGCAATAGAAATTTCGAAATTCCGAGAAATATGGATCTACTAAAAAACAACTTTTCAAAAGTAAAAAAAAAAGCCAAGCAAAAAAAAAAAAGAAAAGAAAAAAGGGGAAAGTTGTGGCTAAAAAATAGTGTGATATCAAATTTCCAAGTTAATATTATGGTACTTATTTAACATTTTTTATTAAAAATTTACCATATGTAAGTCGAGTACCTAAGTATGCGTTGATAGAAAGCCTTTTCTCCTTTACTAAATACATCATAACGTGTTTCTGAAAATTAATTTTTTTTAATTATGCATGATGGGCTTGGCGGCCATCTTTCCATATTTTACACAATTTTCTAAGCACACAAGTACATTGTTAAGATCGGAAATTCGAAATTGTTGCTAAAGCAAACATTTTATGCTTTTAATTTATGGAAATGAGTGCCTAGAAATTTGTGTCTTAAAATAAAGTTGAAGTAACTTCAGGTTTTATCTTATGATTCTCTTTTTTCGGAGGGGGTTAATTAATTAGTTAAAGCAGTAAAAATCAATTTGTTTTTTTTTTCTTCAAAATAAAAGACTTTCTTAATTTATCTGTCTGTAGCCAAAACTAGAAGTTCAAAATTCTTAATAATGCAAACATATTACGAGCTTGTCTGCTTAGAAATTTGTGTAAAATATGGAAAGATGGCCGCCAAGCCCATCATGCATAATTAAAAAAAATTAATTTTCAGAAACACGTTATGATGTATTTAGTAAAGGAGAAAAGGCTTTCTATCAACGCATACTTAGGTACTCGACTTACATATGGTAAATTTTTAATAAAAAATGTTAAATAAGTACCATAATATTAGCTTGGAAATTTGATATCACACTATTTTTTAGCCACAACTTTCCCCTTTTTTCTTTTCTTTTTTTTTTTTTGCTTGGCTTTTTTTTTACTTTTGAAAAGTTGTTTTTTAGTAGATATCAGTTCTTTTTTTTAAACAGATTATATATAATTGAAATAATTCTACTCGCTAAAATTAGTCCTTGTATAGCCTTTATAAGTAGGGAACAAACACAATAGTATACACTTTGTTTACCTATCATTCATTTTTTAGAGTAATTAATAATTTAAAAGTAAGGAAAGTCAATTTCTTCTTTCAAAGTATCAGTCTTTCTCAATTTATATCGCCTTAAAATTTTCTATGAAGGATAAAAATTTAGTAAAAATCAAATAGAGTCAAAATAAAATATATATTTACAGTTAGTCTGTCAGTTAATTGTTTGTTCTAACTGTTTTTTGCTGACGGTTTTGCAAAATAAATTTATCTTTACAAATACCTACGGAAAATCCGAGAATGAAGCCCCGCAGGCATCTAAAGAATCGAAGACCTGTCTAAAGAAGTAAATCTAGCAATTCTAGACATGATGATGAAAAATTTTTGATAAAAAAAATCTAAAAATTTAAAGATATAAACTGTACATATAACTTCATCTTCATTTAGATCGTGTTATAGAGAAGAAAGAATAAATATGTAATTTTACTCAAGTCTGTTTATCCATACCTATTTGCATAAATGTGAGAATATAATTTCGTATAAAAATTCCCGTAAATTGATTATATTTAATAGTCTATTATTAAAGCCGCATAAACATTAGGATAAAATTTTTTGGCAGTTAAAAATTGCCTGAAATCTATAGTCTTATCGTTCGTCAAATTTGTTATATGTTTTTTTTTTTTTTAATACCCAGACACCTTTCCTAAACTCTGACCAAAGATCACAGAAATACTGAAATTATCCAAATACTTATACCTTTCTATCGTATTTCTTTTTTTGAGTGGGGGGAGGGGTGAGGAAGGGCGCTTAAGAACTTCGTTTTGTTCTTAGAATTCTGAATTAATCATTGAAAAGATCTGCCTACGTAAGTCTTGTTGCAGAATTTTCATTAGGTAAGAGTTGCATCAACTTATACATCATGTGAATATATTAAATTACTTTTGTAAAATACTAGATGGGAGCCATTGATATTTTCAGAGCATTTGCCTACATTTTAAACTTAAATTATTTACAACTATTCATTAATTTTCTATACGAATTAAAGAAGTCGTTGTTTCCATGGCAACTGTACCTTTCACTATTGCTTGTTTGTTTGTTTGTTTTATTGAACACATATATATCAGATCACGTGAGGATCACGGCGGGATTTGAACCCGCCCCCACCAACGTTCTCAAGCGATTAGCGGCGTGGTGTCTTATCCACTCAGCCACGGTGGGCCACTATTGCTTTATCTAATACCCAGATACTCAAATTTAATCAGCTGCGCTTAGAATCATGCTCATAACAGAGTACATTTATATGTAAGAGTGGTGACACATATGCACAAGTCGTGTATTCATATTCAAGTTTTTGTCCAAAGTACAGTAACTCAGTTTTCATTAATAGACGTGGAAGATTTCGATTAAACTAACCAAAAAAGTTTAAAAACATTGGCTTTCTGATTTGATTTTATTCAAAATCGTCTTAACCAACCAAAGTTAATGTCCGGGATCCAGAGTGTTTACTGCAAACATAAAAAAAGTTTTCAAAAATGCAGGCTTCTGATTGATCAATCTCATCGCGCTAATAGCGTGAAATCTATCTTGATCCCGGTCTATTCAACGTCCTTTAAATATTCGAAAAAGCCTTGACAAGTCAGGAAAATATCACACAAAGCAGGCAAAACAAAGAAGAAAAATCATTCATTGGCTCGTTCATATCCACGAGCCAATGAATGATTTTGTTCCTTTGCTTTGCCTGCTTTGTGTGATGTTTTTGTGACGCGTGTCAAGACTTTCTCAAATATTTAAGGGGCGTTTGTTTATTTCACCACCATGAAGCTATGATAGGAGAGGAGCAGACATGTCAATCTTCCCGTGTGAAAAACTACATAAAGAAAACGAGGTCTTTCCCCCTCTTCTGGCCTTTTCTCTCTTGATTTTGACCGATAGCAGCCCATTTAGCAGTCTCCATAGCAAGATGCAGCTATATATGGCGGACGCAAGGGGGAGGGTGTTAGCGTGACCAATGACATAATAGGCCAGTTTATGACGTTTAAAAGTCACACGGAGTTGGATCATCTTTACACGATGATTAGTACAAAGCGGTGCGACGATTTTTTTTGTGTCCAGTAACGTGTACAGATAATCAACTCCACACTTAGGAACAGCTTCAAATGACGTCATCTACTTCGAGGCAAACGAAAAAGGACAGGCTACCGCGGCGCTACAGCGTCTAGAATATATAGTGTGGAAATCCAATGAGTCGATCACAGCGATATCTCCAGGATATTTCCCAAAACTCCAAGACAATTTGGTCTAGACGCTGTAACATTTTTTTAAACGTTTTATTAACTTACATTTGACCTGTGTGCTTGGCGTCAAACCCGCTGTAATAATACGATGTTTACTTTGAAATTTGAAAATATATAGCAGATGTCGCTGCGATAATCTCCCTGGATTTCAGCGTCAGTGCACATTTAAGGGATACACTTTTTAGCGGTTCTTGGATAGCAAATTTCCACATTATGTATTCTAGACGCTAGCGGTGCATTACACATGTCTCTTTCTTCTTTAAAAAATATCCTGCAGATGTCGATGCAAATGACTGTTTGGAATTCAACATCGTTGTACATTTAAGGGATTCAATACTTTCGCGCTTTTTTAAGTATTGCTGGGATAGTCGATTTCTACAACATATAATCTAGACGCTATAACGGAGCTATAGTTTCTAGAAGGTATAGTTTAAAAATCGGCTTATTAAAAAAGTGCTAAAAATTGTATCCCATAAATGTTGAACGAGGCTGAACGACGAATGTCAATTACAGCGACATATGGTAATTCCAAAATAACTATTTCAAAAGAAAATGTTTCGCTCAGAGAAGATCTAGAAAATGTTGCTCCTATCGACATTTGTCATTCAGTATTTTTCAATATTTATGGGATTCAATTTTTAGCACTTTTTAAAGAATTACTGGAATAGCCGGTTTCCACACTGTGACCGTGATCTAGGTAGATTTTTCTGTGTTATCGTAACGAGATTGACCAATCAGAAGCCAGAATTTTTGCTAACTTTGCACTGTTTTCAAAATTGTACCTGGATACCGGCCTATATTTCTAGACGCTATAACTGAGCTCAGGAATAGTACAGAAAGCAAACTCTGTATTTTGATACATTAAGGCCGGGATCTAATTAGGAACAAGTGTGTCTCTATAACGAAGTAGCGACATACGGCCAATAAATGTTTATTGGTAAAAGTGATAAAAACAAATCGTTAAAGTTCTTTACGAGCATGCCATTATCGCCAGGTTAATGCATGCTGAATTATTTCCCTAGTCTAATAGAGATCGTCCATGCGCGTATCTTCTAATGGAGGATATTCCAAATATGGGTTCGAGGCTGAAAAAGTCACGTGGTACCGGTAATTTACCCAAAGAATTTCTAACTGATAGAAGGGAAACAGGAAACTACACTGTTAAAAATATCGTGAAAAATTACCTCGGTTCTTACAGGTTCTCTATTTTCTGACCAATGAGAACGCTACATAAACGCCTATGAAGCGTTCTCATTGGTCAGAATACAGATAGCCTTTAAAAACAGAGGTAATTTTTCGCGATATTTTTAACAGTGTACAACTGCTTTCTCCCATGAACTGTTTCCTTGGCTAGCGGGGATTTACATTACATAGACGGAGCCTTCCCTTCTTTACGCTAGACGTTCTTGCCTTGACCATGTGATCATAACGTAGATTGAATATCCTCTATTCAAGAAAGCGGATTGCCGTACTTTCGACAAAAGCTTGAAATGAGCATGTCTCCTGTGCATATATCACCACTCTTATGTATAAAGGCTCTCTGTTATGGTGTTGTTTCTGATACAGCGCCTAGAATACCTAGTGTGGAAATATGCTATCCAAACAGTTCTAAATATTTGTATCCCTTAAATGTGCGACGATACTGCTAAAATTTCAAGTGTCGATCGCAGCGACATCTGTGGGATTTTCGTATTACTATTATTACATTGTATAGACTAGCAATTTCTTGCAGTTGTAGAAAATATCCTGCAGATGCCGCTGCGATCTGCATATTACAGCAGTATCATTGCACATTTAAGGGATACAATATTTTAGCGCTTTTTTAAGTATTACAGGGTTAGCCGATTTCAACACTATATATTCTAGGCGCTATAGTTTCTGAGCGCTGTTGGTTAAATTTCGATATTCGTGTTTTAGAGTGAGCAATAGAGAAAAGTACTAAAACTATTGAAACAACAACTTCTTTAATATTGAAATGTATAGCAAAGGAGTTCAGAATCAATGCCTTAAATAGTTTCGAATACGCACTGTTGTTATGACATCAATACCCTTCCTGGATGTGGAAATGCAAAATTGTGTTCAACATAATTGGCCGCAATCTAGATAGATTTTTCGCTGTTAGCGAAACGAGATTCATTAATCAGAAGCTTGCACTTTTGCGAACTTTTCGCTGTTTGCAGCAATGCAGGCTATTGATTGGTGAATCTCGTTTCGCTAACAGCGAAAAATCCATCTGGATCCCAGCCTAAATTTCTGTAAACATTGCACTTCATCCATGGCACTAAGAAAATGACTCAAAACTTTTATGACATAGGTCGGGATCCAGAAGCAGCAAAAATTCTCAAACATTCTGGCTTCTGATTGGTCAAACTCATTTCGCTAACAGCGAAAAATCTATCTGGATCTCGGCCATAGTTTTCTTCGATGAAATCAATGCAAAAGGATAATATAAAAAATTTTAAAAGACTTCTAAAATGATTTGGCGGGTTTATCGCTGTTTGGCATAATTTATAAACTTTAAAATTAATTAACAGTTTTTCGCTAATTAAGAATAGAAAATTTGTGTTTTTAAAGCTGAATTTTACAAAAGCACGTAGATTGAGTAAATATCTGCCCAAAAATGCAATCCTTACTTTTTTATGTCCATTATTTAAGTCTCTACCTTGATTGAACCATAAATTGTGACGAAGAAAATAAATCGATCATTTTCAGTATCTCGACGTTATTTTAAAAAATCTATATCTCTGTTTATAATTAATTTATGAGGATGCATTTGGTCTCAAATTGAAGATATTTTCCATTAGTTCCTTTTGGTTTTGGTTTTATTTTTCTGCGATGATTGGTTCTTTTGATATGGGAAATTTTACGCTGGCATGTTTGGTTGATTTTACATGGAGAAGTTGTCATCAGTATAATAAGCAGTTACGGTGTCTTGCGTTTTATTCTTGGCGTTTGTTTGTTTGGCGAGGTTAGCATTTTTTTTTTCAGCTTGGCTTGGCAGAACGACCGTCCTGCTTGATATTCCACCGAACATATTTCATTCAATTCATCAACATCATCATTCATCATCATTTTATTCATCATCTTGAGCGTTTTACTTACTCGCTCTAAATATCATATAGTGCAGAAGATTTTAAATTTTCATAATTTTTAATGCATTTTTATACGTACACATAGTATATTATTTTTTCTTAAAGCTATGGTTTAAATTTTAAAACTGCACATAAAGTTATTTGTTATGTTTCTAAAGATATTTTCTTGGTAAAGGGGTACCAAAATGACCAGTGTCCCCAGGGTCCCACATAAAGTTGAACAGGGTCTGAATTAGACAACTCAATATAATTTACTCTCAACAGAACTCAATTTAATACTAAGGGTGTATTGAGAATTAAATACACAAATGACAAATCTATTGGTAAATTCAGTAAAACCTAGATATCAGACAATCCTAAATAACTCAATTTAGTGGGCATTTTTTTCGATTCTCAACACCTATATATTTGTACATTTTATCTCTGAATAGCGGACAAATTTCGCGTTCTCAAGGTGTCTGTTATTTGGATGATTTAAAGTAATTTTCCATCTTAATGCACTAATTATAATAATAAATGTAATTTATGCAGTGTATGATTGTGTATAAATATCTTATATACAAGAGTAGTCATATAATAATTTTTAAAAGTTTGCTTTCTTAACATTTTAACGGGATTGATTGTGTCTGACTTATTTAACTGTATCTGGGCCGATACGATATATGGAGGATAAATGTATAGTCCATGTCTTCCATTTCGAGTGTAAATTGAATGAAATGAATGAGATGGAATGAAATGAGCAAAATTTGAAAGTAGCGAAATAGTGACTACTTTTGAAAAGTAGTTTCTAGTCGCTACTTTCGAAAACAGGTATATGTACTTGCAGTTAACTACATTGTCAATAAAGTACTTCTCATGCCTGCAATTCAGTATATTTCAATAAATGAATAATAAAAATAAAAATAAATAAACAAATTCCTTCATAAAACATTAATTTGCCTTGGCATCGGGCACGATTGTAGAAAATTCACAGCTTTTTACGCATGTTAGAAAGCGCGAACTAGTGAATTTATTAAAAAAATACGTATTTTCTTTTTGTTTCTTTTTCATTTAAATATTCTTCAAGTTCATGGAAATATATATAAAAAAGAAATTTCAGTAAATGGAATTTAGAAATTGTTCTAAGGATATACATTTTAAGAAAAAAAACAACAAAAAAAAATGCAAGAGATATATTCTTTCTTTTCTTTCATGTCCGTGCTGTAATAGTCATAAATATATTTTATTTCTATTTTCAAGTAATTGGTGTACGTTATTAAGGTGTACAATTGGACATTCTCAAAAGTCCTTCCGGCCAGTGCCGGGAGGAATAGGGCTTTCATATTCCTTATTTTTAAAAAGCAAGCTTATATTATTCAAACACACGAAGCTCAATTTAGTGGAAACCGATTATAGGAGATTCAATACTAATTTTTATCAATACTAAATCATTATGAATGAGAATTTCGCGAAATTAGTCAGCTTTATCCAAGTTGCTTTTATTTAAAGTAACTTATATTTGGTTGACAAATTCGGTGATATCTTGAAGTTCCTGCCATTTTAAGACAACATAGTGGATGAGGCTAACGAGTGAACTTGGTTGAGACCTTAGTAATTCCTGTGCACATGCTTACTCACATCGGAATCGGTTGATATATACAAGTGCTGTCGAAGGCAAAAAATCAGATATTTCAAAATGTCACCCACATTAGAAATTCAAACTGCTATATCTGATCCATTTTTTAAGATAAAGACAAAACAAAAAATGATCTGGAATCCTTATATCATGGACAAATACTTAAGAAAGAAACCTTTTTCAATTTCAAATTTTTTTGCACCTCACTTTAAATATAATTTTTTATTTAATTTAATGGCCTCCATTTTGACACAAGATGGCTGATGAAGCTGGCTTGCGAAACTTGGTCGAGATATTACGCTATACTATCCATATGCCTTCTTAAATCGAAATAGGTTAATATATACGCGTGTTATCACGTGACAAATATCAGATGGTTTCAAAATGTCAGCCATGCTAGAAATTCAAAGTGCTATAATTCAACCATTTTTTAAGATATATATCCGAAGCAAAAACTGCTCCGGAATCTTTGTATCAAGGTCAAACACATAAAAAAAATCTTTTTCATTTTTCAATTTTTTAATAACTTATTTTAAATTTTAAATTATTTTTTTTTTTTAATGAGAGCTCTTTTGAAACAAGATGGCGAATGAAGCTGGCCAACGAACACGGTCGAGACATTGGTATGAACTATGTACACAAAAAGTTACATCCAAATCGGTTCATAAATACGCCTGTTATCACGTGACAAAAATCAGGTCGTTTCAAAATGTCAGCCACAATAGACATTCAAAATGCTATAACTTAGCCATTTTTTTTAGATATAGACGAAACAAAAACTGTTCCGGAATCTTTGTATTAAGGTAAAACACATACAAAAATATTCTTTTTCATTTTCCAATTTTTTGGTACCACATTTTAAATTTAAAATTAAAAAAAAAATTTAATGGCCGCCATTTTGAAACAAGGTGGAGGAAGATGGCGAACGAACTCGGTCGAGACATTGGTACGTATTACACCAAGATACATCCAAATCGGTTCATAAATACGCCTGTTATTGCGGGACAAAAATCAGGTCGTTTCAAAATATCAGCCACGCTAGAAATTCAAAGTGCTATAACTCAGCCATTTTTTAAGATATAGACAAAACAAAAAATGCTCCGGAATTTTTGTAGCAAGGTGAAACACATAAGAAAAAAATATTTTTCAATTTTAAATTTTTTGGTACCACATTTCAAATTTTAAATTTTTTTAAAAATTTAAATGGCCGCCATTTTGAAACAAGATGGCGGATGAAGCTGGCCAACGAACTCGGTCGAGAAATCACTATGCACTATGTGTATGCACTACGAGTATGCACTATGTGTACACGAAGTTACATCTAAATCGGTTCATAAATACGAGAGTTACAGTGTGACAAAGATCAGATATATATATATATATATATATATATAAACTTTTGAACGGAGGGTGGTTTCGGGGTCTGGGGGTCATGATCGATGAAAATATAACAAAATTTTTTGAAATCGCTTTCCTCCGAACAGCTGCAATAGGTAGCTTTTTGTAATGAAAGCTACCTAATAGAAAATAGAGTGCGTGGCTTTTATAGTTCGTTAACAGGGGCACACAAAAGAATTCCGTTACATTATGATCTAATAAATATAGATATATTTAGCTTAATGTTGGATTCTATTACAGAAATCGACTATACTTTTGCTTATATTGGTATTTCATGTAACCTTGAAAAAGTGAAATGCTATATAAGCTTCCAGCTACACCTTTCCATTTGATCTATTATTTGTTTACAATATGTCTTTTAATTGTTCAACATTATTTTGCTGGTTTTTGTTTCTTATGTCTTTAATAGATTATTTTTTCAAAATTTGGTGGTGTTTCATATGTTTATATGGATTAATCGTATGCAATGTGCTTGTCAATTAGTTGATTTTCCTTAATTTGTATTATTTGTATAGGGTTCCATCTGTATTTTGTATAATGTTACAGTTATGATTAGATGCTAAATTTATTAATTTATTGATTTAATTATCGTAATTGGTATAGATGATGATTTGTAATTATATTATGGTTTTTTATAAATATATATATATTTTTTTTTTTGGAATATACTTTAATGATATTACAGTAATTCCAACATAATAAATTTGATTTGCATTACTGAGGTGTGCTACCCATGTTTTCTATGGAACACAGTGTGCGTAGCATTTATCATTCAATTACAGGGATACAGAAGTGCAGTACTGTCTAAGAGTCATATTTTATGCTGGATATGATTTAAACCAAGTGTTTTGAACCGGCGATTTAAACCGCGATTTAAACTGGTTGTTTATTTTTCTCATAACCAATTGCTTTTTTAAAGCAACTCTAATACACTATCCCCCCTTTTTTTGGTAAATGTATAGTTAAGGTATCAAGGTTTCTTTGTGCAGATTAATTAATTTATTTTTTACTTAAGACATAGCTGTTACGTATAATGTTTAAATTCTAAATAAATTAAATTTTCTACAGGACTGGACTGTAATTATTTAATATGAATTATTTTCAAATGGAGTATTATTACTTTTGTAGTATCCGACAATGTTCATTTTTATCAATGAATATACATGTATATGTACGAGAAAACAGATTTATAACCCTTCTCCTCCCCAACGCACACAAAAATAAATAAATAAACCTGGTTTTAACAAATTAAAAAAGGACTTTAAAAAATTGTCAACCCTGCTCAATACGTATTTTATCTACTGCAATGCATTAATTGCAGTACTTTTTCCTTTATTCATTTATAAGAGGCAGTTGAAAGATGCGTTTATGCAGATGGAATTATTAAAAAATACATATGTGGGGGAATTATAAAATTGGGAGAATAAAGTTCTGTGATAGTTACAATTATGTTGCGTTTCCACTCAATTAAAGTGTCTATGTGCCAAATTCTGCAAATGTTAGCGCATTAATGAACCGAAAAAATAGTTCTATAATAATTCTTAGTAGTCGTTTCTTCCTAGACATCTATTACAGCTGAGAGCTCGATTTACTAAGGGCCGAAACTAGCCTTTTTTGCGCCCGGGGCAAACATGGATTTTGGCGCCCCCCCCCCCCCTCCTCACGCACACGAAAAGTTATCGACCGCAGGTACCCTATTCAAAGCAAGAAAAAAAAATCCTTAAAAAATAAAAATCGTTTAACAATAATAAAAATGCTAGCAAGAAATATGTAAACAAAGCACCAGTAGGATTAACTTTAGCTTGAGCATTAAGAGGCTTTACTAGTCACGCGAAGAAACTGGATTGCTAATGTTAAACCTATGGGAGCATTCTTTAAAAAATATTCACTTGAATATTAATTTTTTCAAATGATTTTTTTTTCTCGCTTAGAACAGCTGAAATTGAATTCTAACCGCGTTAGTGTTTACTTTTTCGATTTGGGTTGCAGAATTTTTTTATAAAGTTACTTTCACTTTCAGAAATTTGAAAAGAACGCTCTCATAGTTTTAACATTATCTTGCGACTTTCTTCGTGCTTCAAACACACATATATATATGTATACATTTTTGTATGAAACGACAAATAAAATCTTCATTTGGTGCCTCCCTTCGCCTTTCGTTCTGGCGCCCGGGGCACATGCCCCCTCTGCACCGCCGTAGTTTCGGCCCTGGATTTACTTTGCTTCTATTAAAAAAATAATAATACGCACTAAACTTTGTACCTGAAAAAAACAACAATCTTGGGAATGTAAGTTATGGAGACCACCATGGCTCGAAACGTACTGGAGCAAACCGGAACGATGTTTCGGTTAGTGAAATTGTGACAAGTATTGTTCCGGTTCGTGGAATTATTAAAAAATATTATTACAGTTTCATACATATAGCTTACTATGCTCTCTGTAAAATGTTTTTTCTAATTATTTAGAATATTGAATGCATTTTTTTAAATTGGTTTTTCTACGGTTAAATATAAGTTTGCTATACAGTAAAGTTCCGATTATCCGAGGTAATATGGACCAAGCTCACCTCGGATAAGCAAAAAAATCGTATAAACCCTCTTGACACAAATCGTCACCCACTAAGGAGATGAAATATAAAATTTTACTTAATTCATTCATTTTTATGGTACTACGAACATTTCTTTGGTGTACATTTTCGTTACTTTTAAGAAATACGAGGAATGAAATAGTTTATTTGAAAAAACCCTTGATAGTTTTTTGTTTGTTGAATGTCAATTTTGCTGCAGTATTAGGCTACTGCATAAGCTACAGATTTCTACCTCTAAACTTACCAGTAAATTTTGCCTAATCCAATCGCCGAAATCTAACAATTGTCAACGATTAAATACGGCAAAAATTTGTATTCAATTTTAGAGGTAACAAAACTGTACAAATTGGCAGCTATATGATTCTATTAGTGTCATGAAAATTGCAGGTGTAGCTTCTCTTTCTGCTCAAAGTATTAAATAGTTTTTTTTCAATCGAACTTATACCTTTGGAATGGATCATTTTCTTCTGATGAATTGATAGCTTCCATTATTATGAAACAGCCATTATAAATGAAGTAAAAGGTGAAGATGAAAGAGCAGCCGTAAAAAGTTAGAACTCTGATTTTCTGGTGAGAATGGGAAAAAAAATGGCCACAATTTTTTGTAAAAAAAAAAAAAAAAAAAAAAAAAAAAGAAGGTCATTTTTTTTCTTCCCATTCTGACCAGAAAATCAGAGTTCTAACTTTTTACGGCTGCCTTCACCTAACACTTGATTTATAATGGCTGTTTCATAATAATGGAAGCTATCAGTCCATCAGAAGAAAATAACTCGGTTAAAGCGGAAACTCGGTACAGCAGGACTCGGATAATCGGAACTTTACTGTACTTAAAAAAAAAAATAGTCGACAATAATTTTGAAAATAGCGTTTCGGTTCGTGGATTTTTCAATTTCGAGCCCAGGAGACCACTATTTTTAAACGCCCCCCCCTCTCCCCCACCTTACCTCACACACACACACTTTTCCCTTTTTTTTCATCAGTATGTATGGAATTGAAATAAGCTATTCCGAATAAATCTTTACCGAAACTTCGCTTTTTAATAAAGTAAAAGAAAATCTAAGGAAACGCTTTAAAAATCTCATAACATATGGAAAACAAGATTTCAGCAATAACCGCCCACAGCCGGAAAACCAGTCAATTATTTTGTGTGTTATCTGCAGCCTTGAATTTAATCTACAATTTGTATTATTATTATTATATATATATTCTACAGAATGTGCTTATAACTAAAACTTAGTTTAGTAAGAAAATGCATAACAGTTTGAAAATTCACCTTCAGCAATTTCCGTCAATAACTGGAAACATATTTGGATTTTTTTCTAAAGTCTTGTATATTGCCAACAATGTTCTACATGCGCGACATTTTAAGTTAAAAAACACGGGTACAAACAGTTTCCCAAAAATAAAAGTGTCCGAATTTATAAAAACTGTAACCAAACACAAAAAAGCACAAACACACAACATTAGATATCGATCTCAGGTATATCCCATAAAAAAAGAACGCTCCCACAGTTTTAACATCAGTTTGCGAATCTCTTCGCGTGATTAGTGTAGTCTCTTAATTCATATCACTGTGACTTTAAATGCCACAATTACTGTAAACTTTGTGAAAATGTAATTTGTCTACAATGAAATTCTGTCTTAAATGAAAAAAAATATTTATTTCCAACATAACGAATACCAACCATTATACCTGCTAAGACGGAAACTTGTATAAAGCGGAAGTTTGTTCCGTTCCTTCCGACCTTTTAATTGATATTTGGCAAAGCTGATTACATAGTTCAGTATTATGTATTTTATGATTACATATCTTAAATTGTATAATAACATCGGCTATTATAAAATTAGCAAAACACTTTGTAAATTTTCTTTGCAGAGGGGGGGGGGGAAGGGCGATAAAATCCATGTTTGCTCTTGGCTCAAAAAAGGCTAGTGTAGGCCTTGGTCGAGCCCGTGAAATCTCTCAACGATTAAACTTTTCTTAAAAAAATGTTATAAACATGAAATATTCGCACACATCACATTTCTAAACTAATTTTTAACACTCGGATTTCACTCTTGCAGTGAATGCGACAAATAAAATTGTAACTATCTATCTGACACAGGAAGCTGACTGCCCCTGAGGCGGAAAGGAGGGGGTTAAATTGAAAGCAGAAGTAAGACGAACCATCACCACAAGGGTTGATGGGGGTTGTAGCGATTATCTATTGTTGACAAAATACGGTGTCTAATGTTGGGGGAAAGGAAATTTGTAAACACGGCATCGCCATTATTGAAGGCATTTTCTAAGAACATTTTAAGTCACTCTTGGCATTTTGAAGAGAACTTTTGGCGACAGTCTTAAGTCAGCCTTGGCATTTTGGTGACAGTTTTTGGAGAACGTCTTAAGACCGGCTTGTCAGTGAGAGGGTTAACCAATGCTTCATAAGCTTTACTATCTGTTACTATGGTACGAACCTTCGTCTCGTTAGCCACACATTCTCTGTGGGCCTTAACCAGTCTAAGGTTTATGTAGTCAAAACTTTTCTTTAGTGTCTTCATTATTTCACTCGTTACTTTACCACTCTTATCTTTCTGAGCCTCCAACATATCGTAAATATGTACATTTACTTTCGGTATTGCACTTGGATAATCTTCCACATCTCTATCCCCAAAAAATTTCTCCATTTTATCCAACTTAGCCATAATACCGAATGAGAACACGGGAACACCTAACCAAACGAAACAACAAAAGACCCTCAATCTACAAGAGAAAATAACCAACGACCCTCTATCTAAAACAAAAACTCCAGAGACCCTCTATCCAACCAACTGGCCGTCAAACCGCAAGCTGCCGGTTACACAGAGCACACACTTTCACTATATATAGGAATGCCTCCCTCACTGAGCGAATCACTGAGTGACCTAAACAAAAAGCCTACTAATATAAATGCTAAAATGTCGTAACAAAAGCTAAAAACCAAACAACCGCAAGACGACAGTCACTTGTCATGTGATGAGCAAACAAAAACAAACAATGCAAGAAATAAATAGATGACCTCTGCACACGTGATCAAACGAATGAGCACTAATTAAATAAGCAATAATACAACTACAAAAACCCTTCAACTAAGCACAGAAAGAACACCTCCACATATAATTCAAACAACTAACTTAAAAATAAACCATTCCATCAAAACAAAACTCTATTAATTAAATCGACTAAAATAAAAGACAAGCAAAAAAGAAGCGCATAATAACTCAACTCTACAGCACAATCAAGATGGCGAAGTAAATATGAAAGGTTAAATGCCCACCAAAAATTATACAAGGTACTTTAAACAACTTATCTAAACTAATAAAAGAAAAAAAAATGTCTATGTGTCTGTCTGTGTGTGTGCGATGGCTAGCGAAAACTACCGCACGTAGAAGTCTGAAAATTCAGGTGCGATTAGTCCAAGACAGGTCCTGATGCACCTGAGGCTCGGATTTTTAATTTTTAAGGGCCGGGGCTCCTGGACCCCTTTAAGTTTTTATGCACTAAAACGTTAATAACATGCCTCTTTTCTATCCGATCTTCTTCATTTTTGGGGTGAATTCTCCATTCAGTTTCTGCCCCATTTTTACATTTCAGTTAAGACCCTGGCACCCTTGCAAGGGGCCCGGTACTGGGCCCTTGAAGTTTTAGTCCACTAAATTGTTAATAACGTGCCTCTTTTCTATCCGATCTTCTTCGTTTTTGGGGTGAATTCTCCTTTCAGTTTCTGCTCCATTTCTACATTTCAGTTAAGACGCTGGCACACTTGGAAGGGGCACGGTACGGGGCCCTTGAAGTTTTAGTGCACTAAATTGTTAATAAATTGCTTCCTTTTTATCCGATCTTCTTCGTTTTTGGGGTGAATTCTCCTTTTAGTTTCTACCCCATTTCAACATTTCAGTTAAGACCCTGGATCCCTTGCAAGGGGCCCGGTACAGAGACCCTTGAAATTTTGTGCAATTAATTGTTAACATGTCTCTTTTCTATCCGATCTTAGTCGTTTATTGGGGAGAATTCTCCTTTCAGTTTCTGCCCCATTTCTACATTTCAGTTAAGACCCTGGAACCCTGTCAAAGAACCCAGTACAGGGCCCCTTGAAGGTTTAGTGCACTAAATTGTTAATGGCATACCTCTTTTCTATCCGATCTTCTTCGTTTTTGGGGTGAAGTCTCCATTCAGTTTCCACCCCATCACTGCATTTCAGTTAAGATCCTGGCACCCTTGCAAGGGGCCCGGTACAGGGCCCCTTGAAGTTTTAGTGCACTTAATTGTTAATAACTTGCCTGTTTTCTATCCGATCTTCGTCGTTTTAAGGTGAATTCTCCTTTCAGTTTTTGCTGCCAAATTTCTACATTTCAGTTAAGACCCTGGAATCCTGTCAAGGGGCCCAGTACAGGGCCCCTTGAAGTTTTAGTGCCCTAAATTGTTAATAAATTGCTTCCTTTTTATCCGATCTTCATTTTTGTGAGACTTTCTCCATTTAGGTATTCTCCTGTTTCTGCATTCCAGTTAAGACCATGGGCCCGGTCCAGGGTAACTTAAATTTTTTGTGTGCCATGCGTTTTTTACTCCCTAATTTTCTCACCTTCGCAGTGAGTAATTTTAAAGTTGAGTCTTGAACTCTTCTCCTTAGACCAACACTCACGTATTTTTATTGGGGACCCTAGGGCCCTTTTTCAAGCATTTCCCTTTTTTGCACATTTCTTTTAAATTATATTCTGATGATAATTCATAACCTATGCTTAACCTCGACTATTCGAAGATTTAAAATGCTAAGTACTAAAACGTTGTAACATGTTTTCATGTTAAGGCCCTGTTCTCAACTAGCAGTTGGCCCCTTTTGGGCACCCTATTATAACTCCCTTGAAAATAGCCCGATTCACTAACTTTTTTTTTTCTAACAACATCTTAAGTTTTCCAGCTATTACATGAACGACACAAAAATATTTCCGACTTCAACTACTACCAGTTTTGAATATAAATCGTCTTCTTGCGGCCATAGGGCCCTTTTTAAGCATTTCTCCAATTTTTTGCACATTTCTTTTAAATTATATTCTAATGATAATTCATAACCTGTGCTTAATCTCGACTATTCGAAGATCTAAAATGCTATAAATATTAAAACGTTGTAACATGTTTTCATGTTAAGGCCCTGTTCTCAACTAGCAGTTGGCCCCTTTTGATCCCCCTATTACAACTCCTTTAAAAATAATCCGATTCACTAACTTTTTTTTCTAACAACATCTTAGGTTCTTCAGCTATTACATGAACGACAAAAAATATTTCCGACTTCAACTACCACCAGTTTTGAATATAAATCGTCTTCTTGGGGCCCTTGCTGCATGTTCTTTAAAAATTATCCGAATTTGTTGCAATTATCTTTACCATAGTTCTAGCGTTCTCAGATTACATTAAAAACTACTGAAAAGTGTATTTATACCAAACTACATGCCACTTAAGTACTTCCCCCTTGGGGCCCGGTACAAGGCCCCATGAAGCTTTTGCACCATAAATTATTGATAAATTGCCCCACTTAATCCGATCTTCATTTTTTGAACCATTTTTCCATTTAGTTATTTTCCAGTTTCTATATTCCAGTTTAAATCCCGGGGCACCTTAAGGTCCTGCAGGGCCCGATCCGAGGCCCCTTGAACTTTTTATGTGCTATGCATTTTTTACACCCTAATTTTCTCACCTTCTCATTGCATAATTTTAAAATTCAGTCTTGGACTCTTCCTCCTACAACAACACCCTCATATTTTTATTGGGGCTCTAGGGCCCCTTTTTAATTATTTACCCCATTTTTGCGCATTTCTTTAAAATATTATTCTAATGATTATTTCGTAACCTATTATTAATTTTGACTAATTTAAGATCTAAAACACTAAGTACTAAAACATTTAAATATGTTTTCATATTAGAACCCTGCTCTCAACTATCAGTTGAGTCCTTTTGGGCCCACTGTTATAGCTCCCTTAAAAATGGTCCGATTTACGAACTTTTTTCCTAACAACTTCTTAGGTTCTCCAGCTACTACATGGACCTCAAGGCCCGGTCTTTCTTTACACCTCAGCTACCACTTTTTTCGAACATTAATCTCCTTTTTCAGCATCAACTTACGTCTGCTCACTACAGCCGTAAATTAAAAATCGCGTTACTTTAAAGGTAATTTTAGATAAGATATTTCATCCGTTTATTAAATATCGTGTTAATGCTAACAGTAATTCATGATATTTACAAGATAAGGAGGCATCTTCCACCGCTTGGTGGCGCGTTATTTCCTCGGGTTTATGGGCCCAATTTCAACGGGATTTGCTTCCTTCAACTTAGATTACAATTCAGCTACTTTCTGTATTCTGAAATTTTATCCTTGATTTTCAATTGTCTCCGACACGTACGGGCACTTCCGGTAAATGCGGCAATAAATAGTGGGGATCTAGATTACAGGCTCCTTCGGAAATAACTTTGATGGGGCCACATTAGACGCTGCGGAAGGCAATGGGGGGCATCGAAATTAGGTTCATTTAAAAGAATTTACAAAGATATAAATTCATACAAACTTAAGTTTCGTTTAAGGTTATTATTTACAAACCCCGGTCAACGCCGGGCGGGTCTGCTAGCTAAACTAAATAAATTATAATCCAAATTAAAGCCTCTGACCTAGGGAATCTAACCGCTAACTTTAAAATGCAAAATAATAAATTTAAATAAGAATTATAAGTATGAAAAGAAAAGTAACCATGGACTTAGCTTCAAAACTGACAAGAAACAGCCATGAAAATTTTCAGAGTCCTCCTGACTCGAATATAATACAGATAATTAAAGAAAAAGAACACAGGAACAAAGGAAAATGCACTGACAGCCAATACAAAGCTAATTGGTATAAAAAATTTGAATATTTACTTATTTACAGAACTTTACCTGAGAGCTCGCAAAAAGCACGTATGTCATCAATGGAGGCGGAAGGGATTATCTTATATCAGGGACTAACTGAATTTGAAGTTTGATGAAAATTCCTGCATTAGTTCTTGAGATACAGCTATTGTGAAATCGTGAAAAACGCAGAATAGCAGCGCCGCATGTTGGGCGATTTACACCAAAATCTAAACAGCACTAATCTACATGAGGGACTAACTGAATCTGAAGTTTGATGAAAATTCGTGTATTAGTTCTTGAAATAGCGTTATTGCGATAATCATGATGAATATAAGACGGACAAATTAATGACATAAATCTGAAGGATGTTTCACATGTACCTGATATCGAATAAAATTTAGGGACAATCACGAAGGCAGTCGAAAACGGTTGTAAATTAACATTTCAAGGTGAAAAGTGTAAATTAAGATATAACGGCAAAATGTTTCTAGTAGGGCTAAATAAAAAATAACCTCTATGAGATAATCTTACATGATTCTAATAAATTTGACCAAAATTTTCATACACTTAGTTCAGAAAATGGCAGAGGCCAAACTCTACCAGAAAAGTGAAAACTTTCTAACAGAAATTGAAATTTCAGGCGTTTCCCATCATAGAACAGGGTTGCTGAACGTAAAAATCACACCTTGCTTGAAATAACACGCTGTTTGCTACGTTAAGCAAGTTTACCCTATATATTTTGGGGAGAGGGCATAAGCACGTCTGTATACTTTCAAAACCGCATCCCCACAATGTCTAATGAAATTACCCTACATTAATTGCGGACGAATAGTAAACCGAATCTGTCGCATATCAAAGTGTTTCGCTGTAAAGCAGCTGCATATATAAACAAAACTCAACGGGAAAAATTAGATGATAAAGTGATAGAAGGGATATCTTCGTAGTGTACGAGGTATGATAACAGATCAAAAGGACACAGAATTTACACTGAAGAAAAGAACCTCATCCTACCCCGTGCCACGAAATTTACTGAAAACACAAATTAAAATTAAAAAATAATAAATCTTGATGTAGACGAAATAAATAAAAATAGCACTAAATTTCAATGTCCGAGGATGCTACCAATGAAGTGGTACGTTCTGCAGAAATACCGAAAAACATTCAGGTTTTAAATGAAGATTATGATGATGAGGTAACGATAACTGATCAGCCTAGGAGACCTGAGAGGACAAATAAAAGGGCACCATGTAATGCATTCGCCTATGCTGCATCTCCCCCCCCCATCCCCCCCCCAAAAAAAGAATCTAGAGGTTGGAAGGAGTAAAAAAAAATTAAAAATTCACATGAGAAAAATGAATGGCTTTAAGATACCGAAGAATAGATAAACGAGTTAAACAAAAATAGCACTCGGGTATTCGCCACTCCTCCACTGAGGAAAAAAATCATAAGGTGCAAGTAGGAATTTAAAATGAAATGTAATTCAAACTGCAAGATAGAAACATGTAAAGCACGCCTAGTCGCAAAGGTGTTTTCGAAAATTTTGGATCACATTAGGACGAAGCTGTTGAGCCAATCGTAATCTTCACAACAGTAAGATCATTTCTAGCATCCGCTGCATACAGAAATCTTAAAATAAATCATATCGACATAAAAAGAGTATTCATTCTCGGAACTTGAACAAAGTTGTTCATATATCGCAATCAGAAGTACACATAAAGCCATGCGAAAAAAAAAAAATATGCAGAGTAAACAAAGGTATCTACGGATTAAAGCAAGCAGCTAGAGCTTAGAGCAATAAAATATGTGATTCGTTAAACAAACTCTGTTTCGTGTAAAGCACTGCCTATTCATGCCTCTTTACACGTACCAACAAAAAGAATACATTATACTGAATTTTTTATATAGACAATCTATGGATTGCAGGAAAAAACAGAGACGTAAATGATATAATCGAAGAGCTAAAAAAAGAATTCGAAGTTAAAATTCTCGGACAAGAGAGCTATTATTTGGAAATAAGCATGGATAAGACCAAGCAAGGGTACTTCACTTTAGTCAAATAAACAAAATAAAAGAAATTATTGAAAAATTCAACCTAAAGAGCGCAAAACCCTGCGGTACTCAGGGCCCCCACTGGTGCGTTTTTTAAAAACCAGTAAATTTACAGAAAAAATCATTCATGGTAAGTTTCTGCAACAATTCCGCGAAAAAAGCCATTTCAGGTAAGTTTCTAAAAAAATTATAAAGAAGATTTTTCTTTGAAAAATAGTGGTGTTCAAAAAACTGACCGAATGGCAGCCCTGGATACTCAAAAACTTAACTAGGATATCTGAATTTAGACGAGGTTAAAAAATACTACCGTATAGTAAAAAATACAGGCAAGCCTTGCGTCCACCGCTATATCTAGCAACTTTGACCAAGCCCGACATGTCGGCACACCTTTAGCCGTAGGAATAACAATCCAGGAGAAAATAATTGGGACGCCATTGAAAGGGCAATAAAATATCTAAAATCAACTAAAGACCTAAAACTAATAATAAATAAACAGAAATAGCCCACATTAACAACTTACGGGGATGAAGATTGGGGTAGTGTTAAAAGTGATAGAAAATTGACCAGAGATATCTTATTGAAACTTGGTGAAACTTTTCCCCTGGATCATCAAGAAACAGAATTCCATTGCACTTTTAGCAGCAGAATATGAATAAATATGAACTACCAATGCAGCTAAAGAGATTATTTATATAATTAGTTTCTCAAGTAATTTAGACTTACTTCAAGAAATTCCTATAACCTGCCATACACCAAGATGATTCAAAGCTACATGCATTATTCTAAGACCAAAACAGATTATTATAAAATTTCGCAGCACCTAAAACCTAAACAAATATGGATAACCGATTTAGAGTCTTATCTAACAGATGATAGCTGATCTATAAATCAAACCCCTGCCCAAACCTGGTTTCACGAGCTACCTAAATAAGTTAATAATACTACTACATAATACTACTAATAATATAAGTTAATAATACTACTAATAATATAAGTTAATAATACTAATGCTATTACTACTTCAAAGATCAAGCAGGGGCATTCTACATAAATTGTGTCCGTAAAAAAGGAAAATGAATACCGCAGACGTCATCGGCAGTCAAGCGAAATACCTGAGTCAGGTTTTTTCTGAACTTTTGACATTTTATATGCGTACATTTTATCTCTTGTCTATGTAAATGTAACATCTGGTTGTGTAAGATTCATTTTTCAAAATTTTAAGTTCCACAAATGGAAAAAAAACTATTCCGTATTTCTAATTGCCAATTCTGTATGTCAAATTTATATACATTACATATATATATAAATTTACATATAAATTCGAGAAGATTAAGGTAACATTTCAGTGCGTTTGCAAATGGTATTCTGGTACGTGAGTACAATTTTCGATATTTCTTTGGTTTTATTTTGTCTTACTGTTTTATTATTCCAATTCATTACATCGCATTGATAGACTATTCCTGGCAAATTTGTCAGTCTATTACATGAAATAATGCAATTATTTACGACTTGTGGTATTCTGTTGACTGACGATTCACATGTTGATTTGGTTTCTTAAATTTTTATCAGCATTTGTTATCTTTATTTCGTTCGTTATTCCGATATCTACTTAGATTATATTCAATTCAATTTTCTCCGGTTTCATATGAATTTAGATATGTTTTTGTTTCCTATTATATTAGAATTTTATAGTGCATTTTATTAAATATGATGTTTTGTAGTTTATCATGTGACAAATATGTGGATAATTATTTCTCATCTCTAAATTGGAGTTTCGGTCACTTTATTGTTTGATTTTGTTACATTTTTAACTTCATGCTAGGTATTCTTTACATAAATTAAACATATGCCATCTTGAAATTAGAGATTTGGTCAGATTTTGTTAAAATAACTTGTTCGTTGTTTAATTTTACTTTCAAAGTATTATATACATTTCACTCTCACATTAAATTCATTTCAAGAAAAAACAGAGCATGAAGTAAATTCGTTAACTCCATCTTAAATATTAATCTGTCTGCCCTTGTCACTTAATGAGCGGATAAATCTTTGCCCTGGCTAGAATATGAGTTGTAATTTTTCAACCGAGTGAAAAAGTGTCCTGGCCAAGATTTCAACCAGGGACCTTTGGTTTAATATATCAATGTTCTGCTAGCTGAGCTACCCTGGACAAACCTGGCGGGCACAAGTCACTCAGATAACCTTTTGATAAGAGCATCTAGTATGTTAACTGAAACACCTCAACAGAGTAAATCGCAGGGCATGGAAATCCAAGTAAACGCTGGATACGTAGTTACACTTGATTAATTCTTAACGCATTCTAATTTGTAAATAAATCATGTGAGTTGTACTTATTTAACTGTTAAAATAACTAGTTATTTTTTACAGAGAAGAAATGTACAGAATTATTATTTATACAGTATATACCCACATACACGCAAACAATATAGATATACATACACATTAACACTTAGTTAGAAAAGTACACATGCGCATTAGTTTATAATATATGCAGCAGTATAACTTCGAATATTGGTAGCAACAGTTATAAGTTCGACGTCTGCTTGTATTGAAAATTAATGCGAATACCAATTTCCGGCCTGCAGTCTTATAAATATTAAGATGATTTTGTACTTCAATAAGAGAGGTATTTCAGTTTTTTAATTATTCTTATTTTATTAAAGTTGTAAATGTGGGAAAATAATGTATTATAAAATTGTACACCTTTTTCGCCTTTATATGAAACGACTGTCTTCGTGAATCAATTGTGTTATTCAAGACAGTTTTAAAATTTTACAACTAGGAAATGCCGTTTTTGTCTGCGATTATAAAGCATACTCATTTCGATCCAGAACTGGCCGGTTTCAGAATCTTTTATTTGCGTTCATTTATAATAGTTCAACGAACATAAATTATTCTATTTTTCATGCATTAAAAAAGTTTCAATATTTTTTACATTTATATTTATTAATTTCTCGGCAATTCTTTTTAATTTCGTGCTCTTTAAATGCTATATCTATATTAGTAGTTAATTATTATTATTTTTTTTTTACCTCTTTGCATGCATTTTATATTCCTGAATATATATAAAAAAAAGACTACTTAAATTCTGGGCACTTGTGAAAGCATCGCAACCGGAAAATAAAATCTGAACGCTAAAACTGAGCTTAAATAGACATGGTTTATTTTATTCATATTTCGTGTTAACAAAGTGAAAAGTTTCCTTTCGCTTCCATTGTTTTGTTATTCTTTCAAGTGAGAAAACTATTTTCTAACATCAGAATTTAACAAAGGTAATTTGGGATACCTTAATATTTTTTGATCAAAAGATTTTCAAAATTATTCGAAAAATTTGATTTACTACCTTCGAAAAAAAAATATGTCTTTGATGTAGCTCTTAATTTACTTTAAATATTTTTCGATATGTTTTGCTAAAAATTTATGTATACCTACTTAAGAAAATATCATTTTCTGATTCAAAATTTAAGATAAATTGTTTATTTCAATTTCTAAAACAATATATGTATTAAGTTCATCTAATTTCTTTACAGAAATTCGGAAAATTTAAAACAAGGAATATTCATTTATTTTATATGCTTTTCTAAATAAATGGAATTTTGGAGGAAAATAAGAAAAAGTTATTTCTGAAAATTAGATCATTTTAACGCATGCATGTTCAGTTAGAAATACTGTTCATTTATGCAGTAGCTTTGATTTAAGAGAAAATGAAATTCGCATTTTGCAACAGAAAGCAGTTTTCTCTAGTTCAAAAAGATGCGCATAATAATAGAAAAAGAAATATGTTTGCTTTTCTTAAAAACACTTAGAAGTTTGAAAGCCATTCAGAAGATAAAATATGATGGAATTTTATTTTCATCATACACAGTTTACATTTAAAAAGACAAGTCAAAGACAAAATAGTTTTTCAGAGTTATTGTATAATGCATTTTGAAGTCTTTCACTTATTTTATTAATGTAAAATTAAAATGTTTTTATTACAATAGAACTAAATAGAACGACAACAGCTGAATTAAATAAAGAAAAAAAGTAAAAAGTAAAAAGTGTAACTTTTGATATCTGCATTTAAAATTAAAAACAAGATATGCGTTTCAGCAGAGAATTTCACCGGTTCCTCAAGCAGGAAAAGTTGTCATTAGATAACCTGTACTCTATTGATACTTTCTTTATTTTACCAAAGGAAATACTAGAGTACTATACTCTTTTGTACATGTCTTTGAATTAATATATAAATCGTTTGCTGCAAATGGTACAGAACATTGAGCAATATCCATGGTACGTTTGGGGGGAAATTGTATGGAAAAAAACTAGCTTATTAACATAAGAAAAATGCATCAAATCATGGTGAATTGTATTTTGCATAATGACACTGCGATAAACAAAAATGGACTATTTTCATATTCTTCTTCTTATAGTTGAAAGAAGGAAAGATAGTGCTTTTCTGTTAAAGGGGCAGACCGCGTTGAGCAGCCAGAAAATGACCGTATTTAAAGCAGTACGAAAAACTCTGTAGTTTCTTAACCAATGAATGAAACGCAACAATTTTTTTCTTTAATTTCACGCATTCTTTTAGTTTTATAAAATATTCAAATACACATATATTTAGTAATATGAATTAATTAAATCATAACAACAAAAGTGGCTTTGGAAAAATATGATTATCGAAATATGCATTTTGCGATTTTACAAATTCTACTGCAGATATTTGTTTAATGTTTCATATTTTGTCACTTATATTGATATATTTTACACTGAACCTAAATTTGAAAGTATAGGGGAGACCGGGCCTAGTTGGCTACAGGTGTAAGTAGGCGCAGTCCTCATAAATCGCCTGTTTCTGGATAGATTGCGCAACCAGTCACAGAGTACCTTTCTTGTTGCTTTTTACAATCCTCAATGTAGTTTTGCATCGTTACCTACGTTCAGTGGACTTTTATCACGATTTTTCTGTTTTTTGCACTCATGAGTAATTTTTTGTTGCTTCATTCTTTTTCTAATTTCCAATACTTATCTTAATAATTGCGATTTAACTTGTGCAGTTTTTCTTAGTGTATGATTAACTGTACCTACCCCATATGTGATTTAC
Source organism: Maratus speciosus (assembly GCA_963932465.1). Classification (NCBI taxonomy): domain Eukaryota; kingdom Metazoa; phylum Arthropoda; class Arachnida; order Araneae; family Salticidae; genus Maratus; species Maratus speciosus. The sequence goes on along the minus strand of OZ010787.1, from coordinate 110,478,233 downwards.
TTAGTTTTTTATGCTTAGAGGATTACGTGTCCCTTTTGTGAAGAAATTTATTATGGGGCAAGTAGGCGCATTGAACACGGGGCAAGTTGGCCCGGTGTTTGGTGTGCACTGGTAGCTTGAAAATCAGCAAACAACGAGAAAATTGGTTGCAATGCAAGATTTTTGGCACACGTGGCTTACCCAAACGGAGACACTCGATTTTTTATTTGTGGCAACTGTAACTCTGATGATGATATAAAGTAGGATAGAAGTTACTCAATGTTAATGTTTTATTCTTTATTTTTATGTCTGTATAATTTAGAATTTACATTGTACGGCTATAACGCCTTAGTCTAAACTTACTGGTAATAATGAAATTGATTTCGCTTAACTGCGTGTCTTATTTGAGCTTCATTTAAATTTTTATAAAACGTGTGCCAACTTACCCCATAGGTATAAGCAACTTTCCCCGTGACGGGGTAGTTTAGCGCACAATTTTCCTTTTACTTTAGGCTTCCGCTAAACATAAACTACAAAAGCTACAAACTCAAAACTCCGGGTATTTATAGCCAAATGTCTGTTCTTTATAGGTGCAGTTAAAGTTTGTTAAAAAAACTTAAATAAAAAATTTATAAAAATCAAAAACTAAAAACTGCGCCTACTAGCCCCTGTCTCACCTATTCAAATTCCATAACATAATTGAGGCGTTCAGAAGACAATCCGTCTAACTCCATTTTAAGTGGCGTTTTTTTTTAAACAAACGAACATTGAAAATTTTCTATATATTTATACAGTGATAAAAAGTTATCCTCAATTAAAAGAAAATTAATGAGTTCAATCAAAATATCCCGAGAAAAAATATTATATAGATACAATATTTTTATAGTTACAATAACATTAACTGTTTATAGTGAACAATTTCATTTGATGGAGTTAATCGTTTTGTGCACTGAACAGCTCAATTAATGGCTTTTCTAATCGTACTCACTAAATTTCACCAAAATATGTATAATTATTTTTTAAATCCACAATTTTTTGTGATAAAACTCAGACAAAATTGAGGTGCAGCATAAACTAACAAATGTAAATTAAGAATATGCATAATTTCTAGGTTCTGTGATAATTAGTTTTAAATCATAATGCACGCAATACCAAAAAAAATCAGTTTTTAGAAAAACAGCTTCAAGGTTAGCTTATAACATTACAAGAAATGCTTTTATGGAAGATATTTTTAGCCATAACTTCTCTTGTAATTGGTATTTTTGTAAAATTCTTTTTGCAGTGGATTTGTAACTTTCGATGCTATCCATTCTGAAATTGGTGAAAAATATTTTTTCTTAACAGTCAACATGATTTGCCTCCTTAACCCCTTGGGGACGAGTGACCGGTATACGTGCCGCATAAAGTGCTCAGAATTCTTGATTATTCTCACAAGTAAATTTTTTTGTAAATTTTGCCTTATTTAATCGAAGCATTTTCGCGATTCAATCAGGCAAAAATTTATACATTTAAAAAACCGGTGATAAAAGATTAAAAATTCTGCAAAAGACTCTCATCCCGAAGGGGTTAAAGCATTAAGATAATACTCGTTTCCTCGAGTAAGTAGTGTGCCACGGACAGTGGAGACATTTTGTGTAAATAACTCTTATGTTTCCGTAAAAACACCGGATAGTTCCAACTCAATAACTTATACTCCCTTCCAATTATTACTCAACCAAATCTTAACTGGGATTTCGGCTACAATAATGCATAAATATGGATTGTCAAGAAATATGTTTTACCAATTACTTCCAATTTAAATCTAATGTTTAACTAATAGTGATACTTTATTTAAAATATTTCCAATGAGTGCAATATTGACTCAATATTCGGCCTAAATGTAGCCAATATGACTAATATTGTTTTTCTACTGGATTTCCTTTTGCGACTTGAAACGTTGAAAAAATAATAGAATATAGAAGCAATTTTTAAGGAAAACATATCTTTAAAGGAGTTTTTATGATTCCGTGCAAAAAATTCTCGAAAATTGAGAACATCTTATGTATCATTTGCATTCAAATAAAATGTATACAACATCGAACGTAATTTAAAAGTTCACTAAAACAATTGGAGTATCAGTTACTTTCATGAACGCTCTATTCTATGAGCGCTGCAAACCTCTATATTATATGAAGGACATTTAAGAGTGCATAACACATATTCCAGCAATATCTGGCGCATGTTTATGCTTTAAAAAATTTTGATTTTTGAATCTTTTTCGACCCTAATCTAATTTAAATAATTAACAGTTCGGTACAAATAACGCTTCAAAAAGACATTTAAAAAGTAAATTGGTAATTTTTTAATTCTATAATATCTTTTGGAAAATATGAATGACATTAATAAGTTAATAACACAAATTTTAAGAATATCCAGTACATATTTATCCCTTCATATGTTTTCATTTTTATTATTTAAATTCTTCTTCCGCTCTAAGGTAATTTAAAAAAAATATTATTATGTCTGTTCTGAACCAATTGTTAATATGAAAAATGAGATTTCAAACGGATAATAAAAAGTAAAATTTGAACTTGCAAACTTCATAAATATTTTGAAAACTATCAAGTACATTAATAATTTAATAACACAACATTATCGCACATATTTTTAGCTATACATTTCAATATTTATTATATAATTCTTTGTTTGTTTGTTTTTTTTTGCACTCATGTAAAAAATAAAATTTTTAAAGGAAAAAAAAACATAAAAAATAATTTTTTTAAATGCGAAATACTGAAATATCCTTTCCACTTTTCCTTTCGATTTCGAAATCTTTCAGTTCTGTTAATGAACGAAATAAACTGAATGAAAAAAACTTAAGTAAGTTTTTTCAGAAAGCATTTTAAAATTTTATCTGTATATTTCCAAACATCAAAGGTGACGTAAAGTGTAAAAAAAAACATTAAAAATATTTTGGATCTTGAAATGTATTTTATAACAGCTGAATCAAAGTGTTTTTTTTTCCTTTGATCAAGATCATTTTACCATTACTTTTCGACTGAATACATGATGTAAGTAGGGGAAAGGGCTATTAGATGAAAAGGTGAAAGTTATTGAAGTTATTTTGATACTAAAGTTCCAATTCTACAAGTCTCATGAGAGTTAGCATCTGGTTCAGCATAGTTTCGAATTGTCTAAGTACCTATATATAAAAAAGATAAATTTTCGGCAATTTTCAATGGGATACTTACATTAGCAATATTCCACTGGCCCTTTTTTCAAACATCATTTATTTACTCATGTATTTTTCGCATTTTTTTTCTTTTAGGTAGATTTCGTAAGAAATTTCACCTATTACATTCTTCCCTATGTTGGAATTTTTGAAAAAAATTTACAGATCTGCGCCGATCATGACTCCTAGATCCCAAAACCACCCCCAGAAAAAAATTTATATATATATATATATATAAAGATATGTGTGTGTGTGTGTATGTTTTACATACATTATACACTATTATAAAAAAAATACCATTATGGAGGGTTGAGGTAGGGAATGCTAAAAAAAGTTTGAAAACCTTATATGTTTATATGTGTGTGACCATGTATACACTTATATGCACGGATACATGCTTATACACTGCTCAAAACAATTAGGGGAGCACATGGTTTTAACGGAATTACGCAAATATTTATACCGATACGTAACATAAAATAAAACATCCATAATTTCAATTGCTCAGCTTGTGTTTTGAGAAAAGGTGACTTGGAAATGTCACAACAATGTGATTTACCGGAATCCATGGCTTGGCGTGTTATCGGGACAGTTAAATCTGGGGAAACACAACGAAGTGTTGTGGACGCTGTTGAAAACGGAAGAAGTGTCAGCGCAAGACTGTGGAATCGATTCCAAGACACTTGGAATGGTAGACGTCGACAAGGGAAAGGTCGGCCATGTGCTAGTACAGAAACTGACGACCAATATATCCTGTTAACAGCTCATCGAGACGGAACGGGAAATGCTACTCTGTTGCAAACACAGTTGTTCTTGGCCACAGGACGAAGGGTGTCCAGTCAAACAGTCCGAAATAGGCTTCATCAGGGTGGTCTCAATGCATGAAAGACAATGATCTGTAATCCGTTGATTTCAGGCAACTGTACAGACCAAAGAAGGTTGGCAACTGAACATCGAGTTAGGAGGTAGCATTGTTGGAGTCAAATTAAGTTTACAGACGAGTACCAATTCAGTCTGTATGTGACATCAGATATGTTTTGGCATGGAGAGAAAGAGGCACTCAAAATAATCTCACATTCGTTCGTGAAAGATAACATTATAGATGAGCTGGGTTGATGCTATGGGATGGAATCAGCATAGGTGGACGCACGACCCTGCATATCATTCGGAATGGCACTTTGGCGGTCCGAAGTTATACAGACGAGATATTTAAACCTCATGTCGTATTTTATGTTGCAGAAATTAGTGATTTCTTTTTTTCCATGCATGATAATGCCAGACTTTATACAGTTCGTCTTGTGAAAAACATGCTTGAAGTTAAAACAATACAGCCTATGGAATGACCAGAAGGATCTTCTGACCTAAATCCGATCGAGCATGTTTGGGACATACTCAGACGATGCATTGCAGAGTGACCAAGGCCTCCTTTTACTGAGCGGGACTTGGAAATTTCAATTCTTGAGCAGTGGAACAGTATTCCCCAAATTTGTATCGATAACTTCATCGCATCCATGGAAAACAGGTATGCAGCAATCTTAGCTGCTCGAGAAGACCACACGCCATATTAAAAATCTTGCATCATTTCTAAACAATACTCTTTTTTATCATTTACAATAAACCAAGTTGTTGCTGTAGACCATCTTTTTATGTTCTTTCCATGTTTTCAAAAAATAAAAACTCCCTTACAAATTTTTTTGCATATTTTTTCTGTATTGCGCATTCATACACGTGTACTATCCATTTTATGCCAATACATGGCTGTTTGCACTGTTCTCTTCACTTTTTTGCTTGCTTCCCTAATGTTTTTGAGCAGTGTATATTGTATTAATATATTAAAAAAAATAGGGGTATCATAAATTTAACATCATAAATATTTCATTAATTTTCACATATTGCTACATAATACTAGGCAATATTTTACTATCTCAAAATAATTCTCATTGTTTTTCAAATATTATTTATATACTCATTTTTTATTTTGTATCATTTGTTTTAAAATAGTTAATTTAATGAATGCCCTTTTATTTATTTATTTTTATATATTTATTTATTTTATTTTATATTTACTCAGTACTCAGTACTTATTAAGTTTATTCCTATTTTTTCATTCTACTTTAAATAAATGTTAATCTAAGTCATTTCTTGATTTCTTCAATTAATTTCATTCTTTTTTTATGGGTATAGATGGCAGCAATAAACATTTTTGTAAAAAATCTAGTATATGATATAGTTTTCCTTTTTCACACCAGATAGCAGTAATGTTTTGATTTTCAGTGACTCAACTGCTGCCCACATGTTCAAATAGTCTGTTCAATCTGTTTGCATCCTCACATGCTATAATATAGTGAGTCAACTTTCTGAAGTTTTGGATTCTAGTTTGTAATTGAGGTATTGCGCTCTAATAATTTTTAATATCATGCGTGAGGTGTATCTTCCATTAGATGTCTTGGGTTTTTATCATTTATTTTATTTTATGGTGCGCTCTTAGGAGCTAAATTTTGTCATTTTAGGCTTAATGACGAGAAAATTGATGAAATAACGCATCGTCACTATGAATTAACACGCAAGCTCCTCTTATGATTCTGTGGATTATTCATAGTTTCTTATTTTACATATTGGTTTTCTATGTTTATATCTTGTTCATCATTAGAATTTTACCAATTTGTTCATATATTAGTGATTTCATCTTTATTACATATATATATACAACCTGTGGCCAGAAAGTTCCGTGAATGAGCCTGTAGAGGTCGCTGATGTACAAGTAGAATATCAATGCGCCACGCGTGGTGAAGATCAATATCTGTTTGAACGTTTGGCAAGGTTTCAAGTGCGTTTATTCCCTGTACGTTTAATGCCAAGCGCGAAATGTTTATTGTGGATTGTCGCTGTAAACAGAATGGATCAGAGAATAAATATGTTGTTTTGTTTCAAACTTAGGAAATCGGCAAAAGAAACTCAAGAAATGCTCAAAGAAGTTTATAAAGATGAAGCCGTCACATCAAAGAGTGTTTATAAATGGTTTAAGCGATTCCAAGAAGGGTGGATCAGCCTGGAAGACGCCCCCCGAGTCGGCAGGTCAAAAACGACACGCACCCCGGGAAACATTGAAAGAGTTAAGCAGCTTGTGGAAAACGATCGTCGTCTGACAAAGCGAATGATTGCGGAGGAACTGGGAATCGGCACGGAAAGTGTTGGCCTCATGCTCGCTGAGGATTTGGGGAAACGAAAGCTCTGGTGCAGACTTGTACCCCATCGTTTAACGCCTGAACAAATGGAAATGGGGCTTCCTGCTTGAAGATACCTCATTGACATGGCAGATGGAGATAGAAATTTCAACAACATCGCCACAGGGGATGAAAGTTGGTGTCTCAAGTACGATACCGAAAGCAAACAACAAAGTTTGGAGTGACGGACTCCGTCGTCGCCTAAAAAAACAAGGTACGGTCGGAAAAATCGCGCATAAAGACAATACTCATCACATTCTTCAACTCTAAGTGTCTCATTCAAAAAGAATTTCTCCCTGAGAGTACCACATTGAATGCTATTGCCTATGCCGATGTTCTGAAGCGTTTACTGCAACGGATCTGTCGCGTTCGCCCGGAGTACGCCACGCAAGGTTCCTGGACTCTTCTCCACGATAATGCCTGGCCACACACCGCCGTGGTTGTAAGGCAGTTCCTGGCCGCGAATGGAGTTGAACAATTGATCACCCCCTTATTCATCTGATTTGTCACCTGCAGACTTCTTCTTCTTCACCAGATTGAACTCAGCCCTGAAGGAAAAGAGATTTACGGACATCACCGACATTCCACGCAACGTGACGGCCGAGCTGAAAGCCATCCCGAAAGAACTGTTTTACAGGAGTTTCCAGGACTTATATACTCGTTCCCAACAGTGCATTACCATCCATGGAGATTATTTTGAAGGACAGCAAATTGTATTTGATGCTGTACAATACCGTATTTGAAATAAAAATTCATTCACCGAACTTTCTGGCCACAGGTTGTATATATATATATATATCACATTTTTATGGACACGATAATTTCAATAATTCTGCACTGACTCTTCCAAACTGATACATAAAATCAAGTTGCAAAAAATCTCGGTCAAGTTCGTTAACGGGCAAAATTGGACAAAGGGGGTAGAGGTATGGAGGGGTTTTGAGAAAACAGAAAAAATCATAACTTCTTAATCATAATACATATAAATTCAGTTTAAAATTATTATTACTTCCAGTAAAAGGGCCAAAAATTTATGCATAACAAATTTTTTATAAAATTAAAAGTGGGCTGAAGGGGTGAAAAAAAATAAAGTTTTAGGGAGAAAAAATTCATAACTCCGTCAATTCTAGAGATATCAAATCCAATTAATTTTTTTATAAATCTTCTTAAAATTATCTACAACTTTTATGTTCACAAGTTTTTGATACGACCATCTCTTACCGAAAAAAAAAGTTTGAAAACAAAAACAAAAAGGGGGAGTTGAAGAAGAAAAATTTCTTAATTTCGTCATTTCCCAAGATAACAAATCCGATTAAATTTACTAAAAATATTCTTAATATTATCTACAGCTTTTATGCTGAAAAGTTTTTGATAGGACCAATTCTTACAGCTAAAACAAATTAAAAATACATAGCAGTTGTTGAAAAAAATCATCGTATTAAGGGTGTATTCAAATCCAAACTTCTTATTTTCTGACTTATTTTTAAATTCATTTTTGTTCTGAAGCACATCAATTCGGCAGATTCTCTTATTCAGAAACTATATAATGAGCCGTGCTTCTTGATTTTTTGATAAAGGGACAAAATAGTGCAAAAAAATGCTTTCAAAGTGGGCGATTTGAACCGAATTTTCTAAAGCGAGAAAGCTGAGAGCGAAAAAAATATCATACTGAGAAAATAACTGTTTAAAAATCAAGTTCTAATTAATTGTGCAATAAATGAAAACAAACGGCTGTTTATACATCTCTTCAAAAATCAAGTCAGGAAGTTTCATGTTTTCACCTTAAAAAATGAGTGTGAGAATGTGTCCGAAAGTTTTCAGTTGTTGAGCATTGGAAAATATTTTTTCGAATACCGCCTTAACATGATTCTAATAAAGCCAGCTCTTACAGAAAAATTAAATTAAAAACTCGACAAAAGCGGAAAGATAAAATTATTAGACTTGTTTTATCTCTGATCTTGATTTAGTTTTTGTTGGTGAAATTAATACTTAGAAATCTACATCCGCCTGTAGGCCGAGAGGGCAAGGATTTTTTTGTGCCAAAAGTAGAAGTTTTGGAAAATGTACTAATTGTTTTAACTGATTTGTATTGCTTTACTTAGACGATAAACTTAGAGAAACAAAAGAAATTATTATTTATATTTACCATTAGGAAATTTTGAGATTTTGTTATTCTTTTGTGAAAATTTTCTTGAAAAGTACCAGGCGCGCTAAATGCTAGAGCGTTTTAAATTATGCAAGTTATGTTTTATGTATCATGTCTTACAGATCCATGGGCGCATTTGGGTCTACAAGTCCTTTCCTGGTTCTTATGAAGCTTCTGTAAATTTATATACATTAATACATATCTTGTACTCAAAGATACGGTAAATTTAGGGAAGATAGAGACCAAATTTTATAACCATTTTATTTTTACTTTTTCAAAGCTTTTATCCTTTAAAAATTTGTAACTTTTAAAACTTTATTTAACTGTTTTATACCACTAATTTATTCGCCGTGTGTAACGTTCTTAGAGTGTAATAAGCAATTTTTTAAATCATAAACTGCTGGATATGTGTGAACTAGAGCCCCAAAATGTAATGATTGCTTTTAATTTCAAAAACATTTGACCACTTTACTAAAAAATAGTAAATGCCGGTTTTAATGGAAATTAAGAAGTTCCCAGATTCTACAGATTTTTTTTTTTTTAATTAAATAAAAATTTTTCCAAAAAATATCGAAAATCTTACTCGAAACTTGTAAGTTGACTTTATTATACTTTGCGTATGAAATTTTTCATAAATACTCGTAGTGGAAGAAGTAGTACTGACGACAGGTCGCGACCTGGTCAAGCGAATGTGGTCTTCTTCCACTAAGAAAATCCATATACCATCGGAATACCAATCTGCGTGACATACACTCCATGCCATATACATTTTGCATTAGACGATAGATTTCACTAACACTCACATTTTCCGCTGTTAAAAATTGCACGACCGCACTTTGACACCGTTTGGAGGCATCCATGATGCAAACTATGCTTTTAACGTGCTCCCACGCTATCTCACGCGCATCTGGCGAGATCTGACGATATCACATGCATTCCCAGCACTCTGCGCCCTCTATAGGAGCATACGCAGTCATCTTTTCTTTTCAAATGGCGGAGTTATTACGGCAATGCCACTTTCATTTGGGCGACCCTTATATATCCTTCCGGTATCGATCTCTGACTACATATCAATATATGGTATTTTGTATACGTTTCTGTACAGTGCATCGAACTCAGCCATATATAACTTTGTCTCTGTCAGAGATGGTCTGCCCACAAAGTTGGATATAAATTCTAATACGCCCGTGATATTAAAGTGGTTGGCAACCCCTGATGTATTACGTAATTTCGACATATATTGGTCTTCAAATACTGAGTTCAAATTTTACGATAATATAAAAATAATTTATTTTTGTATAATGCCGCTCATAAGTCAACAAAACCAATGTTGTCAGCGCAGTATAGGGGAGGTAGGGGAGGTATGATACACTTTTTTTACTAATTTTTTACAACCCTTAGAAAGCTATTTTTAAACAAATTTTTCGTGTTTTCTTATAAAGTGACCTTTAATTCATTTATTAAAAATATTGTGAATTTAAAAAACAGTCATTCAAAAAATTTATCCCAATTATTTTGAATGGCTACTACTGTATCAAATCTCCCCATTACTGGGAAGGATTGATACACTAGCAAGGGAGGTTTGATACATTGTAATATAAACTGGATAAAAAAAAATGCAGACAATTCAACGTCATACACTTTTTTATGATAAATCTTGAAATATTTAAGTAAAATTTGAAACGGAATGACATTGACATATTTTTTGTTTCAGAAATGTTTTTTACAAAAATATTTAAACTATTGCTGTTATTTAAACAATCCTATTAACACACTTTTTAGAAAATGAATAATGAAAAAAAAAAAAAAAAAAAAAAAAAAAAAAAAAAAAAACTAGAGATCTAGCTGCAAGGAAAAATGAAGTAAACATTGCTGATTTGCAAACAATTTAACATAAATTTAGCACATTTAAGATTCCTTTAACCCTATCAGGGGCAAAGCATTTTCAATGCTAAAGTGTTGAATAAATGAATGGCACCGGAATCTACCAACAAATTTAATTAGAAATAAGAAAAGGAATATATTTCACTTTCACACTAAATGGAAAATATTTTACCAAAATGCTGGTGCCAATGTGGCGTTTAGGAATTAACATTAAGTGGTTCCATAAACATACCACCACCCCTGAAATGGTTAAAAGAAAAACTATTATAAGTAAAATCGGGTATATTTAACGTTTTTTCAATTTGCACTTCGTAAATTATAGAAACATTTTCCCTTTCAGGCCATTTAAACTTTTTCCCTTCTACATGACGAGCAAAGTGAACTAACCATCTATCATCTCACTGCTTTTCTATGTAACCTACATAACGTATATGAATAGTCTCTTTGTTCTTCCTTACCAACTTCAGTAGCTCTTGCTGTAAAACAATAATGAATATTACAGTCCTATATTAGTTTGGAAACTAAAAAAACAGTTAAATTTCAAATGTACAAGTTTATCATTTCTCCCCAGTACTAATGTATCATTTCTCCCTATTATGCCTTATTGGATTTTCAATCACTTTGTACAAATGCAGTTGCAAAATGGTAATTTACTTTCTACTAAAACTAATCCTAACAATGTGCTTTATAAATAAATAAAATTACAAGATATTATCTTCACAATAATAAAAGTTATGAAAGAAAATCAGTCAATGAAAAAATTTACATTGACATTCCAAAAACCTTCAAAATTAAAAGAAAAGAAAAGTTGTCAGTTCTTCACTGATTAGTCCAGGTACTGATGGCTTCAGCAAATAAAAGAATCCTTCACATGTGTTAGAATGGCTGTTAAAGCCATTTGTTGAGAAAAATTGTCAATGTATCAACCCTCCCTATGTATCAAACCTCCCCTACCTCCCCTAATATAGCCATAATAGAAATATTTACCATTAATTCACATTCAGTGCCCAGTAGAGGAATATTGCAGTAAAAATTAATAATGGTATTTCATAACTGTTAAAAATATAATTGAGAAATATGATTTCGGTATTTCACTAACCGTTCATATTTTTTTTTTTTATTATGATAATCAAATGAAATAAATAATGTATTAAATAAGCAATTCTTACAAGAGATTTCAAATTCCTACTGGATATATATATGCAATAGGCTTTTAAGCGATTTTATATAAAATATATTTACTCATACAATATATATATATATGTATCTTAAAATGTTCAGTATATTCAGGTTGTCTCTTTATCTGTTTTAGAGTAACTATTATTTTGAGGATATGCAGGTTATGGAGCATCTATCTAATATATGTCTAGAACTCTATAATCCAAAATGAATTAAAGAAACTAAACCAAAAAATAAGTTTAAATTAGTTTGAAAATTTTATTTTAAACTTATGAGCTGAAAATACCAAAAGCCTATATTTAGAATCACCCACCCCCTTTATTTCGAGTTCAAGAATATACATTTTTTAATTAGCACTTATTTGATGGAATATCTTTTTGAGTATTAATATTTTAATTGTTAATTAAAATAAATTATAAAATAGTCATTTCTTTATAAACTTTGATATAATGATATTATAAAAAAATTATATCAGTGGTCTTTTTAATAATCAATTTTTAATCTTCAAATCAAAACATCATGAAATATAGTAAAGAATAAAAAATAATGATAGAAATGGTTAACACATTTTTCACTCCAGTCCCGATAATCTTCATTCGGTTTCTTAAAACTTTATAAATAAATAACATGCGGATTATTTTCTTTTAGCATGTGTATTATTAAGACCATTTGAAATGCATCTGATTAATTAAAGCGAAATGTAGATTGATCTACGGTTAAATTTAATCAATATTCTTTTTAATTTAAAGAAATTTATCAAATAAGCTACAAAAGACGTTATATACTATATTTTTATATATGTTTGGGTGTTCACACACACAACATATATGTAAATATAGGCAAACTCATGTATAGCGAGCTCTGGTGCAACAAGAAACTGGATTTAGTGTAAAAAAAAAGAAAGAATTTGGTTGAAATACGTTAATTCCTGTGCTCAACACTTTTATCGAATTAGGGCCAATCATATCTACAGGCATCCCGCTTAAAATGGTTGCCTTTTTTCGAAAACTGAACAAATGGAAATCTTTTTCCTTTTAAGCATATTGAATTAAACTGTATCAAAACACATGATGTGAATGTGGGGGGAAGATCTCAAATTAACTTCTCTTAATAACCTATTTAAAAAAGTGTGTTTTCTTTACGTACACTTAGAGAATTATTTCTTATTTATAAACTCAGAATTCAGAATAAATCACATTCTGCTGTTAGTGCTTTTATTTCCACCTACTAATTTAGATTGTAATTGTCCTGATTTGACTAATCATTCATTAATTACACTGTTAAAAATTTCCGCTTAATGTTACACCGATATTTGGAGTAAAATAATGAGGTTTACCAAAATATGGTACTTCTTAATTTTCAAAAACTCCATTTCATGGTGCAACCTTAGAAGTTACGCTGGATAGAACCACATTTTCGTAATAAGTCGAACCAAGTTTTCGAACTACTTATCAGCCAATCAGAACAGTTCGTCTTTGTCTATGACGCCATTATAAAATAAGTGAAAAGATTACATTTCGTCCGCCATTTAAAGTTTAAACGAAAGGGATATTAAAAGGAATATTTATTATGGAATGCGAAGGTAAGTCTTATTTAATTTTAACGTTTCATTCCTGTACTTACAAGGGCACCACCAAACATGATGCACACAGATGTTGATGATTTCAAAGTATGTTGTAGGGGTCGTACCACTAATTATTCTGATGAAAAGGTTTCTTCAAATGGGCCTTAGTTTCTGAGAAATTTGGGGTTAAAGTTCAGCGTATATTTCAAATACCCATTAGTGTGACTTTTTGAACGTGAGTTCGTGGTGCAGCGGTAGCGTGCGAGCTTACCGATCAAGACATTGCGGGTACGATTTCACTTCGAGGCATTTTTTTCTTTTTAACTTATTTTTATATTTTTTATACGTAAAAAATTTTAAGCAGAATTGGGCATTCTACAGCTTTGAACTTTGATATTTTCTTAATAAATTACATTTACATTTTCGAATTTTTCATGGCAATTTATTTTTCTCTTCAATTTTTAAACTAATATTTCTACAAAACTCTACTAATATTTCTACAAAAATTTCTTACAAAACTCCAAAACTAATTTATGCCTAAAATTTTTTTTCAAATTAATTATTATTTACATTTTTTATTTTAAGCACAATTCTGATAAAATGAATTTTCTTTTTTCTATCTTTTTTTTTTTTTTTAACTTTATGTAATTTAAAAGGAAAATTTATCCTTTTCTTGTATAAATTATACAAAATAATTTTCAGGTGCAATTTCTCAAACGTATTTCGAATTAGATAATTCAAATAATGCATATCTCCGAAAGAGCAATAAAATATTAAAGCAGTAATGCTTAAATACAAGTTTTTTACCAGTTGTACAAATTTTTTATACTCTGTAAAATACATTTATCTTTAAAGTTCAACCTCAACATCATTTTTCGTTTGCACAAATAAAAAATCACATTTAAAATTTTTTTTTATTATTATAGCTAATAAAAACACTCTCTACGTGATTCATAAAAATTCAACTGGATTGCAAAAATCGTCTGTTAATGAGATAAAATTTACGATACATATAAATATATTTATATATTTTTTAATCGTCTGCTTTCCTTTTCTCGGTAATATTGGAATAAATAAAAATTTCTTTTATTGATCTCGTTTAGCTTCTTTTGCAGACAATTAGAATATTTGAAATGTTGTTATATATAGGGAAAATTTCGGTATGAAAATTAAAAGAAGACTACAGATTGTGACAGATTGAATGCTAAAGATTGTGTTATGGAAAGAACCAGCGCTGATGCGGAAAATTCTCGTTTGGAAGAGAAACAAAAAGGCCGAATTACAAATGCATTAAAATATTGCGAGACGTTGTTACAAAATGATGATCTGTTTAAAAGTTCTCCACCGGATGAAATATCCTGTGCTTCTATTGGTATGTCTGATGAATTTCATGGTGCAATTTTAGAAATATTAGAAGATCGACAAATTATTGAGGCCGAGGAATTGATATTGAATGAAGAAGATGAATTTAACGAATTTACAAAGGTATGATTTTATACTTTAGCAAAAATATGTATATATATATATTCGTTATATTTCATTGTTAAAAAAAATTGAAATCAACCAATTGAATTTTAAATATTTTTTTTTATAGTATCCGGGATTTCATGAAGATCGTGAGAATTTTGTACCTGAAGAATTTGCACCTGAACCACGCGATTATATTCCATTGTGGTACAAAAAGAATTCTGTTGCATTAGCTAAAGGCTGTAATGAATAAGTAAAAAAGTAAATAAAAGTAAATAATAAAATTGAAAAAAAGGGCCCCAGGGTGGAATCGAACCCGCAAAGTCCTGGTCCGTAAGCTCGCACGCTACCGCTGAGCCACGAATTCACGTACAGGAAGGCATACTAATGGGTATTTGAAATATGCGCTGAACTTTAACCTCAAATTTTTCAAAAACTAAAGCCCATTTGAAGAAATCCTTTCATCAGAATAATTAGTGGTATGACCCCTACAACATACTTTGAAATCATCAAAATCTGTGCGCATCATGTTTGGTCGTGCCCTTGTTAGATATTGTATAAGTGTTAAATAGTTTTCATGTTTTATAGAAAAAGATTGATTTATTTTCCCGAATTTCACAAGCGAATATGTGTTACATTCGTTCTTTATGTAACGGTTTGAAATATAATTGTTTTAACAATTAAATCTCAAACAGTTCTTAGTAAAAATTAATCACGACTTCATTCGTTTTGTCTTTTTAAATAAAAAAAAATTGTGCAAACGTTTCATTCTTCCTAATCAATAGTGAGATGTGAAGAATTTTAATTTCACGCGGCTCGAAAGCAAAAACAAAACGTGAAGTACTATCTTAGTTATAAAATGCTGACACCGAGATATGTTGATTCATGATGGTTGCATTCATAGTAGTAGATGTAAACATTAATTTGCAATGATTTCAAACTCTGTTTATTTATACTGTAATTTTTGTGTTCTTTACAGTTTCCCGATTATAAAGAATAACAGTCAGTGAATTAGTATTTATAATTATTAATATTTTGGAGTGAAGCATAATATTCAATCATTAAGATAATAAGAAAGGTTTCAGATTGAAAAATAGATTTACACTGGGAATATTTCCTTATACATATTACAGTTTTTAGTTTAAGAAGTGAAAAGGAAACATGATATTTAAGCATTTAAATAAAAGGCTGTTTATATCGATATAAAGTTTATGTATAAAACTGCTTTAGCACATTTTAAGTTTATATTTACATTTTATTTATATAATGTAGGATTGAATATTTATTGAAGAGATTAATAACTACTTTTTACATTCAAAATGTTTGTCAAACAATGAAGAATAAACAGTACATATGCAATCATTTTTTTTCTGTTTAAATTTCCTTCTTTTCTTTTTCCTAGATCAATCTTTTCTATAAAATAGATAAAATGTATTTAGCTTGTATTTATAAAATACAATGTGTATGGGAATAAAATATTAAAATTAAATGTAGCTTATCATGTCATTCCACAAGTATTAGTAAGAATTATTAAGGAATGTGTTTAAAGGAAAATTATATACATATTCCGTAGAATTTAAAAATTTAGACTCCATGTTGATGTTCAGATTTAATAAAATAATTACCAATCTCCATACATAAAAAAAAAATTACACATTCTTAATACTTAAATCATGCTTAGAACTTATTTAAAAAAAGATGCGAGTAGATAAGCAATGCTTCCCCCCCTCCGTTTAACTGAGTTTTTTTTTTTTTTTAGATGTTTCCTTGTTTCAATTCAATTTAGGATTTATATTTACTCTTTCTCTGATTGATTTTTGTTTAAAGATTGCTTGCATCCGTCATACAAAATCAATTTTATAGGTTTATTTAGCAAATGATAATGTATTTCAATTACCTCAATTTGATATGTTTATATATGTAGAGAGCCCCATAACATAATCGTAGCCTTTCTTATGTATTTTAATATGAAAATTATAGTGTAAGAAATTTAAAATGACAATGGTGTTATCATAATAATTAAACTATTTTAAATTTTTTTAAATAAACCGAGGTTTCTGATCTTGCAAATTATTTTCCAAAAAAAAAAAATAATAATAATAATTGGAGAGACCGTAAATATTTCACCTTAAATTATATTAAAAAATATCTTTTAAAAAGTAAAATATTTTACCTATGAAAGAGGAGGGGTGGGGGGATAAAAATAATTGCTTCATCAACATTTCACCAATTTACGGTTCAACATTTCTCCAATATGCTGTTAAACGTTTCACCAATTTATTGTTCAACGTTTTCACCAACGTATGGTTCAAAGTTTCACCAACTTATGGTTCATCCTTAGAACCAAATGTTGGAACAATGTTTCACCATCTCATGGTGGCAGCTACTGCAGCACCAAAAATTGGTGCAACGTTGTACCAAATTTTTAACAGTGTATAAATGAAAAAGATTTACTTATTTCATTTTCATTATGAGAAATTTTAAGCTTTATTATTATAAGAACTATGTTACATGAAAGAAAGGCTGTAGTCCCTTCTTTTACTTTACAACAGAATTCGACTCCATCCCTGCTTGCACTTGTGCATTACTTTCTTATGCAATTCATGCAGAATAACGCATTCTTTATTAATTCACTGATGTGGTTAAAAATATGCATTTGCAAGTCTCAAATTCAGGAATAAATATTCATATTTCAAACAAACACTAAAATCATATGTTATTTTTAAAAGTTAAATATCAAGATGTTGCATTGCGCTTCAAAGTAATGAAATTCAGCATTTTCTTAATGTATGATGACGACGACAGCTTTATCCATTTTATTTCCCAGTGAAAAACGATCTTACGGGGAAAACAATCTGCGAAATGAAAGAGTGAATGCAACTTCAAAAACTACTTTTCTTTTCAAGAATTTCATCATTTTTATCTTTTGAGAATCATCTTTGTTTTCTAGTTTTTTTTCAGTTAATGCTAAATAATATAAGAACGGAATAGTTCCTTTATCAGACAGTCAAGAAGTTCGTTCTTCTACTTTTTTAATGCTGATGCAATTATATTTTTTATTTGTATTCAAAGGTACTTTTATTTGAACGTCCATTTTCATGGAGACTTCGAAAAAGCAAATGAGAAATTTTTTTTTTTAATTCTATCTCAAGATTTTTTAATTTTGTGGATATAAAGTTTGGTCTTTCTGTTCACAGCAGATGTCATAAACGCTTAAAGAAAAAATATAATATGTTGAAAATAATTTTATCTTGAAGAAAAATGAACGGAAACGAAAAACATTGAATTTTAGAACGAATAATTTTAAGTTCGCTTCATCAGGTAGAACAAACTCTGCATATATCGTCGCTACCATGTCGAACTATCCAATGTGAAAAAAAGAATTTTTCATATTTTGTGCCATTTTGTTGTATTGTGCATGATACGTACTAATCAAAATCGTCACGTCTCTACCTTGCTTAGAAACTTAGATAATGACTGTTTCAAAGTATCCAGTATGCACTTTTTTCTAAAATTTACAATGTCAGACTGTCCAATATGGCATATTAGATCCTTTGCCTCAAATGATTGGATAATTTCCTTTTTCTAAGCATCCGTACCATGTCAAACTATCCAATATGAAAATAGCCTTTTTATCAGGAAGAGAAAAACTGTTTTATTTATGGATTAAAATTTAACGCAATTGACATATGTATTTGGCGTTTACTATAGCATATTTTCTCTATTGTTGCAGTTCATTTACAGGGACACTCAAAAGAATCTAGTTACATTACACTCAATAGGTAAAAGAACGGTGTTTTTTATGGTGTTACGATATTTAAAACATAATTAAATTAATATGGCTTTATCATGTGTATTAAAACATGCTTTAGGCAGAATATGGTGTGTAAGCCATTTATTATTATTCACAGGTTCATACAAAATAATTTTCTTGCATAATGGTTTATAGAAAAAAAATGTTTGAAGCATATTTCAATAATGTTAAAATATTCCAAATAAATGGAAATTGACATCCGTAATTGATTTACATTACAAGTCGCTTAGGGTAGAGTATGACAAGTAAGATAGTTATCGTTAATTTACAGGGATACACAAAAAAATTCGGTTGCACTGCTGTCTTTAGTGACAGTTGTTTGAAGTGCATTTTCAATTATAGTATGGGTTTTAACTATTTGAATACTACGTAGTGCGTATAAATTCTATAGACCATATACAGGACTATACAAAAGAATTTGTATGGGGTTAATTTCTTATAGGAGGTTTTTAATTGAGTTATGCAATTTCGGTCTTTTATTTCTTTTTACTATACTGAAATATGTTAGTAGAAATTCCTAATATGCAGGTCTACGCAAGGAATTGAAAACATTGCCGGCTATGACTGGAAGTGTATTTATAAATATGTTTCGCCTGAATTAAATTTTACCATATTACGTAACATGTATAAAAATCTGTAGATAATATACAGGGCTATAGAAGAAGTTCGGGGATATTTCCGTTTATTGGCGGATATTGCTAAAGTTTGAAAGTATAATTTGTGTTACGCGTTTTCTAATTAAACTAACAAGGAGACGGCAAGGATGTGGGGTATCCAAATCAAAGCAAGGTTTTGTGTGTAAATAGTACTCAGTAAGAGAACTCAGATGACCAAATCGTAGCGCGCACTACTCAGTAGTTATTGAGAAAAAAAAAATTAAGTTGGATATTTTTTTCTTTTATTACTATATGATAATATGTTATGATTAATTCTCTTACAGTTAGTTAGACACTTCTAACTTGTGTGAAGTTCTTGCAAAGTTTTATTAAACACATGAATAATAGTACGTATGAATTCTTGGATAATTCTTGGATAAAATTTTGTTACATATAATAAATGAGTATAAAATATTAGAGTAAAATTCATGTCAGTGGGCGTGGCGTCTCATTCTTCTCTTCCCTTGATTTTTTACAATTATTTCTAACGGTAAGAAAAAAAAACAGGATATCCCAATGGATTCAGGAAGGTTCAAAGAATTTTTTAAGCCAATTATGAAAAAAAAAATCAATTTTCTTCAAAAAATGTCACCCATGTCTCCCGTTAACCTTTAAAGGACGGAGACTACACAGTCTAGCCACCTAATCGTAATTCCAAAACTGACAAATGGTACCAAGAATATTTTAATAAAACTTTGCTTTTGTAATGAAAGTACAAAATAGCGAGTTTTTTTTCTAAGAAATTCGTTTGAAAATTGTGGTGTCAGTCACTTATTTCAGCATTTTACGAACAGAGTTCGCCTGCCCCTGAAAGGGTGTGTTTTGTGTGTGAACACACAGAAAAAAATAAAGTTATTTTTTTTTTCAATAACTGCTAAGTAGTGCGCGCTACGGCTTGATCATACGAGTTATCTTACTCAGTACTGATTACACACATAACCTTACTTTGATTTGAATAGCTCAAACCCTTGCCTTCTCCTTGTAAATTGTCGCATACTATCAAGATTATATTCAAATTTATAGGTCATTTACAGGGCTTCACAAACTAATTCAAGTACTTTTTCTGTCTATGGACGGTAATTGTCTTTAGTGAACTCTTTTGTGCAGCCCTGTATACGAGGTATAAAATTTTTACACAACATGCAAAAAAATAGTGAAATTTAAAAGCGCACATCGAAATTCAATGCACTTCCAGTAATTATTTCTCAAAGACAGTGCTGTGACGTATTTCTTTTATGTGTCCCCGTAAATGACCGACAAATTGCTATGAATGCCTGTTGTCGTAAAATTCTTATACTGAAGTTAAATGACTTATATCAGTTTTAATACATTTGAAATAGTGTAATGTCATTAAAATACTCTCCAAATATTTTTTCTACATATACCATAATGTAATGGAAATCTTTTGAGTACCCCTGTAAATGAACTATTAATGTTACACGCTTCATATGCAATACCAAACATGCCATTGTAAACGCCATTAACATTTTTACATTGCATAAAAAAACAAGTATATTTGCTTGAGTAAGAGCGTGGACAGACAAACCGAATTCATAAACACTTTTCAGGAAAGTTTTAAAAAGTATAATATGTTGAAAATTCACATTCAGTAATTTCTACCAATAGAAGATCATAACTGAATTCTTTTGTACAACCCTGTATATTACCTACAGATTTTTATACATGCCAAATAATAAGCTAGAAATTTAATGCAAGCTAAAAGACGCTTAAAACTACTAAAATGATATTTTCAGAAATTATCATCCATAATTGTCCATGTTTCCAGTTTTTTGAGAGGCCCTGTATATGGTTTTACTTATATTCCACAAAAATCTCATTTATTAACTGTAGTTCAGCTTTGAAAAGCATAAAATGATTAAAAACTACGTTTAAGCAGTTCAGAGTCATATTCAGTAATGCCAACGAATTATTTTAGGTAGTCCTGTATACAATCTATAGAATTTATACATACCACTAGTATGTACATAGTTTTAAAACGCATACATAATATAAAACGCATTCCCAGCAATTATCTCTAATAGACTGCACTTTAAGCGAAACATTTTGTTTGTCCCTGTAAATGAACGATAACACTTTGTTGTACACATCATATTGTAACGTAGGCATGTTGCTGTACACCTCAATAATATATTTAAATTTCATTATGTTTGAAATAGTGTAACATAATTGAACTAAATCACAAACGTTTCTTTCCCATTAAGCGTAATGCAGCCGGATTCTTTTTAGTGTCCCTGTAAAGGATTTATAAATGCTACACGCTCCGTTTTCAGTACCAGACATGCCATAGTAAACGTCAAAAACATAAGTATGTTATATGACAATCCGAGTATATTTACGACAGTTAGAGCACGGTGAGACGACAGAAAAGTAAACCAAAAGTCATAAAAACTTTTTAACGATGAAGAAAGTCTTCAAAAAATGCATTCATCATTCCCCAGGTTCGGGAGAACATTCGCAATTATTATATTAAAAGAGCCTATCATGAATTTCTTCCACATTTTCTTCAAAGTCATTTGTTCTAACATTTTTTTAATGGGGGATTAAATAAATAAAAGATTTCTATTCGAAAGTAGTGGTATAAAGCGGCCCATGAGTTTCCTAGAGTAAATAGCGTGATGATTACTATTTATAATTACGGGTATGAAGTGCTTGTTGTTGCCCACTACATTATTTGAGATATTTTTGTTTTCTTATTATTATAAAATTAACAGAATGTTTAAAAATAAGCTTTTTTCCTCATTAATTTACTGTATATTCGTTATTAAAATTATTAAAGAACATTTTTAAGAGTTTTGTACTGAATATGAAAATACCAATTTTTTTACAAATTAAACTAGTGAATACAATGCATTTGCTTCTATAAACGGCGAATCTGAGAAAAGCACAAAATGTTTACAAGTCAAACTATCCAATATGGCCTATTCACTATTATGGAATGGCGACCATGTAAAAATCCCAAAATATTTAGAAGTCGAACTATCCAATGTGGCATATTGGATAGTTGGAAGCATAAAAAGTTCAACGAAGCTGAAAATGTACAAATAAGCATACCATATCAAACTATCCAATGTGATTTTTTGGCGAGTAAAATTATTCAAATGATTTGTCTCAACAGCGTGCTTAAATAGGATATAAAAAAAGCACTCGAAAAATATAATAATTGATTTCTGCTGCTTGGTGCTGATTTTGAATCCACAATTAAAACAGTTTTTTTACAATCCTGAAACGTGGCTATTTTCACATTGGATAGTTTGACATGGTACCGAGGATATTTTTAACCATAGTGCAGTCATGCATACCGAGTTTATCGATTTGTCACCAATATTTACAAATAAAAAATTTCGTATTATTTAATCACATATAATTATTACAAATTCCGAGATAAAATAACTTTTACCATTCAAAATTAGTGATGAAAAATACTTTTGCGATACCTTATTCTTTTATTATTCTTATTTTTCATTTATTCTTGATTAGCAATCTTACAGAATTCAAGTATAATTCAGTTACGCAAAAATTTTTAACATCCAGTGAAGTGCCTGAAAAAACTCATTAAAGTCATTCATCTATTAAATAATTTCACAAATTATCTCTTTTTGTTTAAGCCCTTCTATACTAAAAAAGAAAAATGTTTGTCAGATATGTATGTCTGTGTGCGAAGGCTAGTGAAATCTACAGCTAGAAGTCTGTAAATTTGGATGAGGATAGCCCAAAACAGGTGCGAATGAACCTGAGGCGCAGTATTTTCATTTGTTGATAGTTAGCCGAGATATTAATGAAAACGCATAATTAACAGGGTTCCGCACAGTGGGTCAAATTGACCAAAATCCATGACATTGACCAAAATTTAAAAAATATATTATGACTCAAAAAACTAGATGAACGAGTTTCGTACTTTTCAGAGTTTGCGAGAAATTAGTGAATGGGACAAAAATACAACATTTATTTTTTTTCTCGGGATATTTTGATTGAACGCATTAATTTTCTTTTAATCAAGGGTAACTTTTTATCACTGTAGAAATATACAGAAAATTTTCAATGTTTCTCTGTTTAAAAAAAAAAACACTTATAATGGAGTTAGTCGGATTGTCTTTTGAACGTCTCATATATCTGAAACATATGATGATTCTTCACTGCAATCTCCCTCCTCAATAGATTCATCGCTTATAGCAGCTACATTTTTTCTGCAAACTTTAATGAAATTTATTCGAAATCAGTATTGTTTGCAAATCTTTTTTAATTTCTGGAGATAACTTATGTTTATTTTTATTTGGGGGGGAGGGGGGCAATTCAGGAGAGGAGGAAATTACAGGATCAGAAGACAGAAGCAGTCGGCAAAATAAATCGTTGATGTTCAAACTTCTGCTTGAACTTTCTGCTGAAAAATTCTCTGTAATTTCTGATATTTTAATTTCTCGCCTCTTGTGCCTCCTCCGACAGCTGCCCCATAGGGAAGAGAAACTGTTAGTAGTGCGTAGCTATCCTCTAGAACTTTATGAACGGTAGGTGTTAGCGGTCAACGGTAAGTGTTAGTATACCAACCGTACAGTTTTTTATAACCCAATAAAGATCTTTTGCAGTATGACTCAAAATGTTCTATATTAACCTCATGGCCACTCAAGAAAACAAACAAAATTTCTCCAACCATTTTGGTTATATCATGATCAATTCCTGTTGCTTTTGCTGCTGTTGATGGATTACGAAAAAAACATTCTGGCAGTGTTGCTATCTGTTTCTCTGTTTAACGAAAATAAATATAAATAAGTATGAACTCCATACAAGCGGGTAAATTTGCATTAAAGTACTCATTTAAATCTAAATTTGCAAATAAATTGATATAATTAAATAAAGCTCAAATAACAAAAAGCAAAAAACAAAAAAAATAAATAAATAAATAAATAAATACCGTTAACAAACAATTTTATAATATATTTACATGACGATACGTGAAAATGCAAAAAAATATATATTTCATCAAATTAATTTGTAAGTAGATAAAAATAATATTTTAAAAAATCAGGAAACTGAAAAAATCAAATGATGTTTTGCAGTTGATTAAATTTCGAATATTGATAGAATTTAGTAAATATATATATATAAACGAAAAAAGCAAGATGAAAAATCAAATATATAAATAATATGTAAATAAAAATTTTATCCCCAATTCTTAAGCCACCCCCCATCGCGAATTAAAAAAAAATTAATTAGAATGTTGAATTATATAAAAACTGTCAATTTTTGTCAGTGCGAAAATTAGATAGATCTTAAACACTATTACTGATTTTGGACTAATATTGGCAATATCCAATGTCCAACTTCAAACCACTGGTTCTCAAAAAATCGCAGTAGATCTCTTAGTATATGATTTTAGAGGGTTTATTTTACATTTTGCACTATGAAAGTCCGAAGAACCTGGAATTTTTTTATAGATCAATTTTTATGAACAAAAATGCTTTAAAACTTTGTATATTTTAAAAAGTTCAATTTTTTTTCTTTTTTAATTTTTGAGATATTTTGCAATTGAAAAACCAAGTTAAAGATGTAATTTTATGTTGTTTCAGAGAAGCGTAAAAAAAAAAAAAAAAAAAAAAAAAAAAAACAAACATGTGAAAAGAGCTTAATTAGCATGTGAATGTAGCGAACTTGTGTGAAATTCAAGCAACAGCAGGAATTGTTCAAAACACCCAACTTCACATACTCTATGTGAATTCATGTGTGCTTATAAAACCAAAATATTTTAGACTATAAATCTTCAGATATTTCTGAATACTGTGGAATGTATTTTATTGCGAAATACGAAACTCCGATTTTCTGATTTTTGGCCACTTAATCACGATTTGGGTGCACGATTATTGTTGCCGTAGAGTAAAAGTCGCAGCGAATCAGCTAAGCACCCAGTTCCGAAGATCTTAAAGCTGGGAAGAAACGAAAAGATGAAAACACTCCGTTTTTTATGCGTCTTTCCAAGTACGCATTGGCTTAACAGTT
Source organism: Maratus speciosus (assembly GCA_963932465.1). Taxonomy (NCBI): domain Eukaryota; kingdom Metazoa; phylum Arthropoda; class Arachnida; order Araneae; family Salticidae; genus Maratus; species Maratus speciosus. The sequence continues at coordinate 110,453,100 of OZ010787.1, read as the reverse complement.
CAAAATAAGAAAAAAATACCAAGTTGACGGACCTACTTAACCTTTCTAATGGCGTAATCCCTTTAAAAAGATATTAATTACCCTTTAAAAAAATTAGTATCGAAACTTCAAATTCGTGGGTATTTTTTCCGTGTGTTCACAAATTGGTATTGGTTTAGCTATTTAAAATACGTAAAAAATACATATATCAATCTATATCTACGTACATTTTCCGTTCTAACGGTGTAATCCGATTATAGATATAAATATTAAACCATAAAAAAATCCACATTTTCTGTTTTATGTGAAATTTTTAATAATATGCATCAGCTATTTTTAATCGAAATACGAAAAACAAAAATATCCAATTAATTTACTTCCATTTTACTTTGAAACGTCGTCTTTGGTTTTAAAAAACATGTATAATAACATTTAAAAAATAATTTTTCGAAAGACGATCGCGCGATTTTCGTTTTTTATGTAATTTTTTAACTTCATCCGATTTGGAAATCGAAATATGAAACAAAAAACTAACTACCCCCTTTATCAACATATACTTACCTTTAAAACGACGTTATCTTTAGTTTAAAAAACATTAATATTAACCCTTTCAAATAAATAATAACTCAATTCGCGATTCTGACATACTATCTTTTTTTTTTTCAATAAAACGAAAAGGTTTCCCATTATGCACTTTGAGGTGCATTTCGAGTGTTCTGAGTTTTCAGGAGAATAAGATAAAAAAGGTCTTAAAAGAGGTGGAGGGGCTGTTTTAATTAATTAGCTTTCCTCGAGAATTGTTGGTCTGAGTTGAAAGTTTAATGCATCTAAACGTTAGTAATTAAATCGGAAATCACTATAACTGGGTATCCTTAGTTCGTTTTAATAGATTGGTAGATTTTCGTTTAAATATTTAAAATCGTGCAAATCAGAAGGAGTATCCAACTCTAGATTCATTTGAATAGATTTTTATTTATAAATATTTAGTCATCCAAAACTGATTTCACGTATATTTATGGTTTTAAGGTTATTGTCACGGTCCTTAGCAACACCACGCCGTTCGGATCAACTAGTATTTCTATAACGACTCTTATTTCAAATCGGGCAACAGTTTTTTACAATTAAGTGGTTGGTGAGGGTGGGGGGGTTGCCACGTTGAGGTACTCAAAATTTTACCATGAATGACTCGAAATGTCAAAAATCCCCTGCAAAAAGGAATTTTGAAAAAATTTCTTTCAGGACAGAAATTATTATTATTAATGATTATTATTATTAAATTATTACTGAAAATATCAACGTTATGGCAAACATTTGCTCTATAAAATCAATTTTAAAGCCCCTTTTCACTAGATCATATGTTTTTCTCTCTTCCATTACATACATTTTACACAAAACAAGAAAAAAAACGCATGAGCTAAGCATATATTATGAAACACTTTCAATAATACCAGAACATGATACGACGAAACTTTCTTTAATTCATACGAAGAAACCCAGCAAAGAGGAAATTGCTGGGCAGCAGCAAGATAGGTGCTGGCAATGATGGAGAAGTGCTGGCTGATGGTCTACCACTGCATGACCACTGTTGGACAGCTTCAGTCAACTTTGCTGTTGGAAATCATCAGATAAAATTCTGATGGGCCTCTCTTTTATCTCTTGTGCTGCCCCACCACACCATGGAAGTGCACGAAGTTTTGCAGTATTATTGCTGGGAACCCTTACTCTAGGTGGCGCTGCGAATATCGAAGGAAACTGTAATCTCATACACCTCAGTATGCTTAAACAGGTTTGAACACTATGGAAAAGTATCTTCATACGCTTGTTGTTCAATAAAATTTTTCCTAGATGGTAATATTTTTATTTGGTAAAATTTACCTGAAAACTCTACAGGTATAGATGCGTACATTCAGTACGATTGTAATCTGAATGCATTTTTGAATCATTTGCTCCAAATGTTCGTAATCGTATTGAAGCCCTGTGCAAAAAGTGCGGTGTCAGGTTTTGCCACTCTTCTTAAAATTGACTTTGACTTCCACAACAGTAAGAAAAAGTACCCAGGAAAGAAGGAATTGCTGGCCGGCAGCAAGATAGGTGCTGGTAATGATGGAGAAGTGCTGGCTAATGGTCTACCAGTGCATGACCACCACGGAACAGCTTCAGTCAACTTTGCTGTTGCAAATCATCAGATAAAATTCTGGTGGGCATCCATTTTATCTCATGCGCTGGCCCACCACTACATGGAAGTGCACGAACTTTTGCAGTATTATTACTGGGAACCCTTACGCTAGGTGGCGCTGCGAATATCGAAGGAAACTGTAAAAAATATAGCACCACTGCCACCAACAAAATAAATAAGTAAATGAATAAATAAATAAATTCTTTATTTCAACGCACATTTTTTTCTCCTTAAATCTGGTTTTACTAGGTTACAAAGGATTTCGGTTTTCATAATTTACGCAGTTCAGAATAAATAATAAAAAAAAAGCGTATAAAATACACAGGATTTCTATACAAAAGAATAATTTCTATACAAGTTTAATGATGGGGAACGTAAATCACAAAAGAAACAAACTTGAAATAGTGTAATGAGAGGTTGAAAACTACAAGCAATCGTAACGTGCGCTGAAAGCACTTGTTCATGTCCGATCACGAAAACCAAGCAGCGTCGAGCGCGGTCAGTACTTGGGAGGGTGACCACATGCAGTTCAAATATTTCTATAGACATTTCTATTATAGACACTTCTACAGATGTTTCTATAGCTCTTGGTGAAACTAGCTTATAGAAAAAAGAGCCATAATTATGTAATACTTTGTTTTTTTATAGAATTCTATAAGAAATTTTTGTAAGGGAAAGTGCTGGGGCAGCAAAGGAATAGCAGTGGGATAGGTGCTATCACTGCAGGAAAAGTGCCAGATTGAAGTAATGTGATGGCATACCAATGCTTGCCTGCTATTGGCCATCACTGATGGGCCAGCTACATTCGGCTTGGACACATTTCGACAGGTTTAAGTAATGGCACCCTTGCACTTTACCGCTGATAGCACTGCTAGCTGCCATCTTTTTTCCAGCTTATGGCTCACTGTTTCTTTCTTTGCTGGGAAGGAATATAAAAAAAAAAAAAACGATTAAGAATTGCACAACTCAGATGATAAAACATTTTCAGTAATTATCGCTCATACATGGTAATGTTTTCATCATGAAATCTTTTCAGCAGCACTGTATACGATTTATAGATTTTTTCTACCCACTACATAATATAATATTTCAATCAGTTAGAAAACCCATAACGCAACTGAAAGTGCACTTCCTTCAATAACCATTCATTAATTGCAGCGTGTTAAAATTATTTTGTGCTTCCCTGTATATGAATTTGTATATATTACACCCTGACATAGCGTACTAAAATTTGCTTAATTGTACAACTCAAAATACAATTGAAAATAAACTTTCAGTAACTACTCCCATAGACGGTAATATATTCTAATTCTTTTGTGCAACCCTGTATACGATCTATAAAATTTATACACGCGACATACTACAATAAAATTTAGTTACATTTGAAAATGCATATATTAGGACATAAAGTTAGGATTTATCGCTCATAATTGATAATGTATCTGATAATATATTTTACGCGGCCCTGTAAAAAAACATTAAACGTTACATGCACCGTTTTATGGGCTAAAGACGTGTTCGTGCACCTCAATAAATATATTAGTTTCATTATGTTAGAAATAGTGTAGCATCGTTAAAAAGCAAATAAACAATTAGTTCTATGCACGCCATTTGCCATAAGAAACATACTATAATTCACATGAATAATGCATATTTATAATGCATTCGTCATGTTTGACATAGTGTAAAATAATTAAAATTTTCAAACAATTATCATTTACAGACCATAAATATTTTGGAGTCTCTGTAAACGAACTGTAAATGCAACAAACTTAAATATCAATAAGGAATGAGCCTTGGTAAGCTTCAATATATCAATTTCGTTATAAAATACGCATATTTTGTAACCGAATTCGTACATATTTCCAACTATGTTGGAAAACGTCAAAAACTAATTCCAGAACTTGAAATGTTATATATTACTAATTTTCACGTATACTGGTATTTTTATACTGAATTTAAATTTTAATATCTTTTGGGGTTTTTTTTTTCATTTAAAAATTGTGCATTGACAAAGGAACACTAAACCGTTCCATAAATATAGTGAATATGATTATTACAGGCAATTAATTAATTAAATTTTGAAAATACTTTTAAATCAGAATAAAAAGAAGTTCAGAACAAAATATAGCTGTATATGTGAAAATATCTGAAATAACAAATATTTATCTTCAATAATTCGCAAAATGCATATTTTAGTGCTTATATTTTTAAAAAGGCAATCGTTTTGAAATTATAGAACTTTTCATATTTTGCTTAATAGCCATTATTTTGAAAATCAGACAAGTGTGATTGTTGTATTTTTTGTTTTGCTTGATTTTTTATTATGTTGAAGTAGATCACATTTAATGAATAATGTGCAATTTTGAAGCCCTGAAAAATTTTTCCCTTCCGGGTAGAAAATGTCAAAATTCAAGGTTGTGACCGTCATTTTTCATGAAAAGTGAAATGCGAGTATGTTTGCAGTGCTAAAGCTTGGGAAAGCAACGACATCCCACAATTCTTTTGTGATGAAATATTAGTATAACACTACCTGCTTAGTAGACTATATTCGTTTCCATGGGGCATTGTTATTTTACATTGTTATGTTGCCTCAAAATGCAATGAAAATGACGTTTTTGTCCGTTTTCCGCACGTATTTTCTTATTTAAGCAATAGTACTTCAATTTTTTTTCTTATAGAATATCAAAGTGTACTACTAGGACAAGCAAAATAATATAAAACTTTACCGGAATATTGCTGCTGTTAGCAGGAATAGTCTGTTAAATATTCAAAAATTTCAAAATAGGCAGCATTTCAATTAGTCTTTTCTCAAAACAGCATCACGGTTCAATAAAACAAAATATATCACGTAGTATTTGGAAGTATGTACAAACACATGGAAAAGAAAAAAAAGTGGGGTCTCGTCATATTTGTATTTAAAAAAAATGTCAAAAGTCACAAAAAAGACTGTCATTTATCATACTTTTTCCCTATCAGAAAACGAAACATCCCGTTTCTCGTTCCGCTAGCTATGTTTTTTCCCTATGAGAAAATGGAATATCCCTTTTTCTTTCCCCTTCCTTGTTCTAAATGGAAAAAAGGGAAATTTAAACGGGATATTTTGACTGTGAATTTTTGTAAATTTTGATCAATGCAAAAACCCTTGACGGGTTAAAAGTTTCTGACGCAGCACTTTATCTTATGCTCTAAAAATTTTAAATATGGAACTTAAAAATGGATATGGATATGGATTAAATATGGATATCAAATTTTGAGTGACGTTATGCTATTTCTTAAAAAATATATTTGTATTTATTTCACCATTTTATTTTTGTTTTATTTATAATCGCATGTGCAAAAGTTATGTTCAACATGAAAAGCTGCATAAAATTTTATTCGCTGTTGCTTTATCATTTACATCTCTCATAAATTCAAAATATGTGTTTTAAAAGATATGATATAAAATTTAAGTGACGCCTTGATGTGACTTTAAAAGGTTTGTTTTTTAAAATTCAATTTAAATTATTTTTGACTTGGTTAAAATATTTTTTTTACATCTACACAATACTTTTAATTTTCCAATTCACTGTTAAATATATCACTTTCATTGAATCTATACTATGCATTGAAATGTATTTATTTCAATAAATTGATTTATCTTTTGTGTCACGCTATTTAACAGTGAATTGGAAAATTAAAAGTATTGTGTAGATGTAAAAAAAATATTTTAACCAAGTCAAAAATAATTTAAATTGAATTTTAAAAAACAAACCTTTTAAAGTCACATCAAGGCGTCACTTAAATTTTATATCATATCTTTTAAAACACATATTTTGAATTTATGAGAGATGTAAATGATAAAGCAACAGCGAATAAAATTTTATGCAGCTTTTCATGTTGAACATAACTTTTGCACATGCGATTATAAATAAAACAAAAATAAAATGGTGAAATAAATACAAATATATTTTTTAAGAAATAGCATAACGTCACTCAAAATTTGATATCAGTATTTTTAAGTTCCATATTTAAAATTTTTAGAGCATAAGATAAAGTGCTGCGTCAGAAACTTTTAACCCGTCAAGGGTTTTTGCATTGATATCATTACTTTTTTGAGGTTAGTGATAAAATGATTAAAAAAAAGATACTTATGGAATTTAATGCAGATTTAATTTTTACTATTTTATTACAATTTTCCTTATAGCAGTTTGTATATAAAAACAACTGGGTAAGTATAATCGTAGATCGCACAGAGGGTTTCATTTGATATTCCTTTAAAAACACTTTATCCTTAAATTAATAAATCCAAAATGTTAATTTATAATTATTAAATCCTTACATATATGTAGCACAAATAGTTCCAATTTTCATGGGGCAGGGAACGCACTCTTTTAAACAAACCACCTTCCAATTGAAGTCATCAAAAACCAAGTTGAATAAGCCAGAGCCCGTTGTGTTGTTTGACAAGCAGCAGTCTCATGTCCCCTCCTTCCCCCCTTTTTCAAAATTTTTCAGACCAGTACCTAAGAATGAAACCGAAATAATTTTTTCTCTTCAGAAATTACGATAAAAAAATAGTATGCAGCACTCATAAATTTACTTTAATGCTATATAGGGTGATTATTAAGTTAATTATAACGTTTGGAATCTGTTGCATTGATGTCCGAAAGGTAGTTTCTGAGTTATGGAAGCAGGACTCATAAGGCGCCATAGAGGGGCGAAGCCCGCTAGTGTCTATCATAATTATATCTGCCATGTAGACTAATTGCGATATTTAATCAAGAAAGCCCCCCCCCCCCTCCTCATCCCCGGAAATATAACAAATACAAAATGTGTCTTTATAAACCTATCGTCAAATAGGTTTTTATTTCTTTTTCCCTAAAAAAAAACATGATTTTTATATCCGTAACGTAAATAGCGGACGAAGCCCGCTAGTTCCTATCATAATATATATTTTTAATAATTTTATATAGTCTATAATAAAAATCAGACTTAAAATAGTCTAGTTCCATGAGTACTTGTAGTGTCAGTTACATGCTACGATTTTTGGATACCAGTATTTTAGAACGGGAAAATGTGACTTATTTTATCGGAGATATCTCATTAATTGAATAAGGTGAAGCAAACTTTTTGAAAAAAAAGGTGGCCAACAAGCATGGCAGTTATCAGCTATGTGACTTTGTGCTAAAGTCCATTAATTTGATCTGCTTTAAAAAGATTACGGAAGATTGAATTATAGTAGAACCTGGATTAACCGAGCTTCGATTAATCGAGGTTTCTGTTAACCGAGCCGATAACAAAGTCTGATATTTTTTTTTCCTTTTGAATGAGCCTTAAAAATAACCACACTCTTTAGCTCACTGTCCGTGCAATACAGGCCCTTCTGCCCCCAAAAGCCCTCAACTCCAAAGAAACATTGGACCCTGAGAAGTCAATAGCGAACAATGCTTTGTTTCCAGTGGCTGTGTGAACTTTCGTAAATTTTTCAATTTGCATTTTAAAATTTACTACTGGTAGTTGATTTTCTTTTTAAATTTGTTAAGCTGTGAAACAGAACTTTACATATATTTACTTTTATTATTTAAAAAACGTTCTATATATTTTTTTAAAAGAGATGTTAAATTCGCAAGCACGGTGAGTTTTTACACACAGTTTCTATTAACCGAGATTTCCGATTTCGATTTACTAACAGCCCCAATTAGCTCGGATAATCGAGGCTGCTCTGTATAATTAAAAAATCAATGGCGATCTTACTGTAAACGGGTTTCCCTTTTACTGAGGGATTTCAAAACCGAATCAGCTGATGTTAGTTGCTGTTTCCCCGCTTGATTAAATAAGATTAGTTAAACATTTGAAAATTACCAAATATAAAAGGAACTAAGTCAACAGAGTCTTTGCTTTATGGTATTTTTTAACAACGCTATAAGAAAATGATTTTAAATAAGAGATTTTAAATGTAACGTTTTAAATCTGACATAATTTTCACCAAACTTTCCTTTCTCTTTGTAACATTCAACTGAAAATATTTTTATTATTAGAAAGATAATATTATTATTTGAGCTACCTTAAAATTAGCAACTATAGTTAAAAATATCATCTCGAAATTTGAAATAAATCTCTCATATAAATATATTTTTTAATTTACACTGTTTTGCAATATGTTTTGCAATGTGTTTTGTAAACTGTTTTGGCCACTTTGGCCAATATGACGTAATTTCCTCCATTTACGACTTTTAACACATATCAATGAATTTATTATTTAAAAATTTTCTTTTTCTTTTAATATTCACGTGTAAATATAATTTTTATGACGTAATTTTCAATGTTTTCCTTCTTTAAATGCGTAATCATTTAATTCTAATTTGAAAATAATTGATTATTTTATAATTTTTTTTCATTTTAAGTAAGCATGTGTAAAAACAATTTTTATGACGTAATGTTTAATATTTTCCTGCTTTTAACACGTTATCATTTAATTCTAATTTAAAAGGATTTTTTTCTATTTATAATAGTCACGTGTGAATAAATTTTTAATTTAAAGGATATATTATTCTTTGCGCTGTTTTAACATTTGGCAACAATTTAAAATAACCTTTTCTAAAATATGTAAAAAATATCTCTGGAAATTCTGAAAATTTTAATTTAAAATTGAAATAAACCGTCAAAAAATTAGGCAAGTTAAGAATAATAAATGCACTCTGCAAACTTCGAGTTTCTATTGAATGATTAAATTGAATGAAAATGATTAAATTCCCATGCATATTTTTTTTTCCTATGAGACTTTTTTAATGAGACAATTTTATCCAGATTTAACATTAAATATCTCTTAAAATAATACTTCGATTTAAAAACTGTCTAATTCAACGTTTTTGTCAAACATTTCTCTATAATACTACGCAATTGCGTCAAAAGATGGCGACACCAGAATTCTGATATGCTTATTATGTAAACTGTAAATATTGCAAAGTTAAATAAAAAAGAATTGTCTCGGGGTTATCAAACTTCATTGATATTTATAAATAAAATATTTCAACTAAATTATTTATTATAAAAGAATTATTACATCACAATAGCTTTTATGCAAGGAAAATAATAATTATAATAATAATAATATTATGGATGTCAGTGATTATATATTGATTGACCGTCATAATAATAAAAAATGATATTATAAAAAGAAGAGCTGAAATGAATTATTTTTTTACGTTTCTGATCGTGTGATTTATATTCAAATAATAATTATTAATGTATATTTTTTGTAAAGTGATTGAAATTAAATATATTTATAAAATTTATGGTAATATTTTTATTGTTGAAAAATTGCCAAGAAATAATCATCATCAAATTGGCGTCATTATAATTGTAATTTTATTTAACTTAATAGCAATTTAAAAAATTACAAAGGAACTGAGATTAATGGTCAACTAGCAGACTTTAAAAAAAAAAAAAACATTCACATGTGAAAACACGTACCACTGAGTATCGAACTGCCTATCTTAAGGTCAGTAAACGATGGCCCTTAGCCACTCAGCCAGTGGGAAGACAAAATTTTTCTCCCCAAAAGTGGTTAAAAAGAAAGCATGTGTATGAATGCAGTGTCATGCATTTTCGGTGAAATTTCCATAGAATGGCGAAGAAATATAGTCCGATTTTTCATGCGCATTATAAAACGAACAAGAGTCTTGCTGGAAACAAGTAAATTGTTATTTGGTTCATCTGAAACATATTTATTTGATTTTTAAAAAATCGCCCGTGTCATTTTCGAGAGAAAAAAAAATCGAATTATTTAACGAACGAGAGTTTTCCCAGAAAAAAGAAAAGTGTTATTCACCTCGCCTTAATCACAGTTATATTATGTATCAATTTAAAAATAATCGTTAGAACCGTTTTCGAGATTTTCAAATTAGGAACTTCCTCGATATTATACCAACGTTTTCACTTTAAAAATGGCTATTTAGATCTCAAAATATACTGCACGTAGAAATGCAAAAATTTCAGTATACGATTAGACTGCGATATAAGACTGTTCTAGAAAATTCAGAACAATAAGACATATATCTGCTGAGTTATTAAAAGGCGGCTTTTCGCGTTTTCTTTGATGTCGAGTTAGCTGTATATATGAGTTCCGCCATCTACGAATTCTATGATACGATACGATACGATATTATTTTAACGATACGATACGATACGATTTTAGGCTTAAGGCTGCGTCACTCGAAATACTACCGTCTTCCATGATATTAAAATATATATATATGTATGACGAGGCCCCACTTTTTTTTCTTTTCCATGTGTTTGTACATACTTCCAACTACTACGTGATATATTTTGTTTTATTGAACCGTGATGCTGTTTTGAGAAAAGACTAATTGAAATGCTGCCTATTTTGAAATTTTTGAATATTTAACAGACTATTCCTGCTAACAGCAGCAATATTCCGGTAAAGTTTTACATTATTTAGCTTGTCCTAGTAGTACACTTTGATATTCTATAAGAAAAAAAAATTGGGGTACTATTGTTTAAATAAGAAAATACGTGCGGAAAACGGACAAAAACGTCATTTTCATTGCATTTTGAGGCAACATAACAATTTAAAATAACAATGCCCCATGGAAACGAATATAGTCTACTAAGCAGGTAGTGTTATACTAATATTTCATCACAAAATAATTTTGGGATGTCGTTGCTTTCCCAAGCTTTAGCACTGCAAACATACTCGCATTTCACTTTTCATGAAAAATGACGGTCACAACCTTGAACTTTGACATTTTCTACAGGGAAGGGAAAAATTTTTCAGGGCTTCAAAATTGCACATTATTCATTAAATGTGATCTACTGCAACATAAAAAAATCAAGCAAAACAAAAAATACAACAATCACACTTGTCTGATTTTCAAAATAATGGCTCTTAATTGCTCACCGTTCATCGGCCGGTAGAGTTTTTCTACTTCGAGATTTTTTTTATATAATAAATAAAGTAATACAAAAACTGAATTTAATTACTTATTATTCATAGATTTTACTATAAAAATATTTTAATTATACAATAATTATTAAAATTGATGTAGATATCGTCGATTGCATATGGGTGGGCTAATGCACGCGTTACCAGTTTGTCAAAAGCATCGAACACAAACAAAATGAAATTTTGATGCGAGCGCAAGAACCTTTATTGGTGAAGTGGAACGAAATTTGGTGAAATGGAAGTCGTTTTAAAAAAGTGCAATTTTTTTGTCCTTTTTCTCTAACTTCAAAGTGGCTTCTTTTTTTACATATGGAAGGTTTATGGCCTCACAATGTAAATAATCTGTATTTTACAAAAAAGAGAAAAGTTAATTGGTTGTTCCATTTAAACGATACTTTAAACAGTACTCTGAAAAATGACGTTTCAAGAAAAATCGAGTTTTAGGGTTTACCAAGGAAAAAATAGTAGGGTAGGTGGGGGATGAATGGGACATTTTCACAAAAATATTTTTTTTATTTAAGTTACTATCAATATTATATATCACATTTCATACATTAGGTATTTGCCAACATATATGAACAATATTTATTCTAGATTATGATTTATTCATAAAAATATTATGAAATCAATAATACGTTCCTCCCTGTCCCAATCATCCCCACAGCAGGGATGAATGGGACACTAATAGGGATGGATGGGACACAAAGATTTTCCTCCCTGTATTCAATTTTACCAAATTAAAATTTATAATTATAACCTTATATGAAAATTATATTTGTAATATATGATTTTACAGCACGAATCGATATGGGTTTTTTTTTCAATAACTTCTTTTATTGCAGTTTTAACTTTTAATGCGGACTTTGGCTATCAAGCTGTTCTTTTTTTTTTCCACTTATGAGGCATTTTAGATTTGAAATGAAAGTGCAAAATGACTTTTAAATATAGCATAGCTAATAATTTTCAATCATAACTTATTAATGAGGATTAATTAAATGTATCGTAGAAACATGCAGAACGGAAATTATTGTGGCGATCGGAAAGTCATGTCGTGTTGGAAAAATCAATTCTTACCGGAAAATTCTGCCCGATAATTATTAGAAATTAGATATCGGAATGAATGTCTAATAATTAAATGATTGAATTTTCCGGTACGAATTGATTTTCCCAACACAACCCGACTTTCCGATTGACCCAATATGTTAGGGGTGGGGATTTATTTGTGCAACATTTCAAAATTCAATATAATTTCCCCCATTTTATCAATACACATATACTATTTTTATCAATTTTATCTATTTTGATTAAGTTTTAATACCAATCCAATTTTTTGATAATCCATTAATAATTATTACAATACAATAAGTAACACTCAGAAATTTTAAACAATAACAACTCATATAATACTATTTAATACTATTAATTGACGTAAATTATTGATTTATCATCCTATATACAAAATCCTATATACTATTTAATTAATAAATAAAATTTTCAACATCTCTAGGGAGGAGTGAGAATGTCCCATTCATCCCCATTTGAAATGTCCCAATCATCCCCATGATGCATAATATCCCTTCTCAGCCATTTTACCTCAAAAATTATTTTGTCACAATTTTTATTATTCATTCATTTTAATTATTGATATTGAACTTCAAAATAAATAACTACAACATAGCTTAATTTTTTATATTGTACAAGATATTTCACATCTTCAAATGTAAAAAAAAAACTTACTTTTAAGCAGTGATTTCAGAAAATGCAACTTTGAAGGAAAATGAAAACAGCAATGTGGTCCTACTTTTAATTCTGAAGCACACTGTGTTAGAGGTATATGGGGTTAGGAAGCAATTTAAAATAAATGTTTATTGCCTGAAATATAGAGAATGTCCCATCCATCCCTTGTCCCATACATCCCCTAGCTCCCCTATATATATTTTTTGAATAAATTGTTATATTTTAGAACTTACAGTTTCCTGGATTTATACCTGCGAAGCAAAGTATTCAGCAGGAATGCAGCTGTGTCCTTCCGAGTCCGGCATACCTGTTTTTAAGCCGGTCAGCACTTGCCTTAAATTAGCTGTAACTTCTTAAATATTTTGAATTTTACCTAACCGTTCTCGGGGCTTATTCTACACACTATAGGAATTCGAAAATTGTAAAAAGAAAATATATATATATTTTTGAAGAAGGAACCCTAACCTCCCCTTAAATGGAAAATATTATGCATAATATGTAAGTTTGGGTAGTGACTGAATGGGTAAACTGGAATAAATGTACATTACCACAATCAATAAGCCTAAAGAACTTAGTTACTAGTGAATGGGTCTTGCCTATCGATATTATAAGAATCGATAAGTAGTGTAAGTTACAAGAGTTCCTTTTTAAAAATATTTATACTTCTTTATAACAACTGAACAACAAGAACAATAGAAATTCCTTGCGTTTCGCGAAACTAAGCTCTGTTGTATTTTTATCCTTTTTCACGAATGTTTTCTTTGAAAAGGCCTGATATAAGAATAATAATTGAACAGCCATATCATAAAAACCAAATTCTTCGCGTTTTTCTTCTTTTTTATAATCTACAATTGAAATCAAATCAATCATCAAAACTTTAACTGATGGTTATTTTCAAATTATGTAATAAAAAAAGAATCTAAAAACTTTTATCGACTGAAAATCTGGACAAACAAAAAACGACAGTCTATGAATCATATGTAATTTTCTCTTTATTTTTCCTCACTATAGTCTAGAACTATAGATGGCAATTATTAATCCGTAGACGTGACTTAACTAACTGGGATTAGGTCTTGCATGTATAATTTATATCGGAAATGACAAAACTAACATAACTTAAGCTTCACATTAATGATAATTTAAGAACTGCGGTGATTTAAATCTATCCTATTAGAGATGAGAATAATTTTGAATATCAAAAGGGGGTTAAAATAAATCAAAGATTACTCTTCTTAAAGTTCTCTCTTTTTACATGCATGGCTGAATTTTGATTTATAAGAACAAAGAAAAGATTTAAAATCCTTTAAAATTCACGAATAATTCACAGGGTATTGTTTTCGGGATTATAAAGGCAGATGCGAATACCGAAACTTTACAAAGTCTGTATTTTTGTCCTGTTCATTCTGAAAGATTTTTTTGTGGTACTCAGATGTTATTTCTGAATATTATCTAATATTTCAGACAATTTTGTCTTCATTTTCTTTTTACATCACGAAGGAAAGTAAATGGAAAGATTATTTTATTCTTTAGGGAAGGAAAAATAGAAAGTGTTTTAATCAGTTGTAATAATGGGGTACAAGATATGGTATATACAGCTGATATTTGATATTACACTCATTAGCATTTAACCTTCCTGACATATTTATCGAAAATAAAAATTAAATTTCACAAAACTATACTCTAACTTACTTTGCCTGTAATATGTGTGTCAGAACTTTACGTTCATGTACAATCAAAACTCATTATAGCGCCACTCTGTTATTGGGTCAGACAGCTTATAGAAAGTAGCACTGTCTTTAATAATCCCCAGAAACTTTTAAACAAGCATTTTGTCCTGTTTACGAAGAGTAACCATGCATGAATATATGATAGCATTTGTATGGTTCTTTCTTCTTACATTTACTGAGATTTAACTCTAATATATTAATAATATGGATAGTGCTATAATGTCAGCACTCTGTAAGACATCTGACAAGCAAAAATGTTAACGAGATCGTAGTGTAAACTCGTCTCAAGTACAAATTACGTATTCCTTCTCTAATCTTCTGAAAACATAACGAGAAGAACCGATTAAAAGCCTAGAAAACATATAGGTTTCTGAGTTTAACGAAATGTTTCTGAATTAAAAAAGCCATTTTGTTTCAAACAAACAGAAAAATGTCCGTTTCTGAAAATTACAAAAAGAAATGGTACTTATAATTCAGAAATATTGCGATGATTTTCAAAACGTTTAGATTTTCTGTAGTTTCTGACTGGTTGGTTTTCTAAGGATTTATTAAAACAATGCAAAAATTTCGCGAATCGGTAGCAAGTCCAAGTTAGATTGAATTCCTTCTGCTACTTTTTACAGCGTATGAAACTGACCTCAAATTCACTTTATTTAGACTTTTGTTTGATCTAATATGATTCCAGAAAAGAAGAAAAATAATTCATTAGCTGAACACGTTCAAATCCACATGATAATAGACAGTCTGAAGGATAAATACGAAATAAAAGCATTTAATTTATCTATTTGTCTTACTTGTGTCAGATTTGTCCAAATTTTAATTCAATTTAATTTAATGAGATATATTGACAAAAGTTTATCTTTTGGTCGTTACAAAATATATGCAATATATTTCTACCATGTTAGGGCAGGGAGTATAACGTTACGTTAATGTAGCAGATGATTATTGTCATACAGATTCTGGGTGTTAATGCATATATAATGTAGATTTAAATTTAAATTATTCAATTATTTTAGATAATGGGATTAGGATGTAAAACATGTTTATAACTGTCCGTCAGATTGAATTTCGTTATATTCATCTATTGATCTGAAAATTGATCTGATTGATATGAAAAATCAAAAGACTTGTTATACGTATATACAGGAAATCATTTCTTATCGCTATCCAACAGCCAAAACTTAGGAGTATGATACTATTGAATAATGGTACTTTAATTAACCCTTAACCGGAATCGCTAAATTTTTCCACATTACTGGAATCTTGGGTCCAAATGGACCCATTAATTAAAATCCAAGTTATTTTCTAATATATATGAAATTACCACTTAGATGGGTTATAAGTGCATTGAAAAAAGTTTCATGTACTATATAAATCAACTTTTATTCATATATATCTTGAAATTATACATTGTCGTTGTCCGGTCAAAATGGACCCACGATTCCGGTTAAGGGTTAATTATACTTTGTTGGTACAGCCGACTAATGATACTAATGTAAATTATCAATTTATGATACTTTGAGTTTTGTAAATTTTGAGCGTTTTCAGGCACTATAAATACATAAAAATTACGTTTTTAGTGGCAGAGTACACTAAAATTCATAAAATTCAAGTATAATAACGTGGTGAGTTTTGACCAAAGAAGAATATAATTTTTACTCAGAAGACTATATAGAAGAATATAATTTTATCAATAGAACTTGGTAGAGCATGGAAAGCTTTATAAGTATAATAGACACAAAGACCGTATAAAAAATTTAATTTTGAAACTCTTAAAAAAAAAAAAAAAAAAAAAAAAAAAAAAACTATTTTTACGTAACAGGCTTATGATATGACGAACAACAATATTCGAAACATTTTTATAACTAGAAGTATCTATCTCAAACAAGTGGTTTAGTAATTATCTATTCGGCACCGATAAGTGGGGACACTCTGTATACATATATGTGTCGTTTTATAAAAATAATATTTTTCTATTTTAATAATTTCATGAAATACGCGTGAATCATCTTGTTTAATGCATTTTGCTTTAGTTTGGGAATTTATTAAGAAGTTAAATTACTGTTTGGTGATGTGAAATGATTCGAGATAAAATATCATTTGTTTATTTAAAGACTTAAGATAAACCTGACTGTTAATTCAGATAAGAGAAGATGTTGTAATTTTATTGTTATTACTAGCTTTCCCGCCCGGCTTTGCCCGTGCTCGTCATACAATAACATAAAACGCTAAAACCTCTATATCGCAAAAATTTTAAACGCCGCACGAATTCTAAATAAACTTAATAGTCCAGGCAATAGAGACCGTATAGGGGCTCTACCTAGCAAAATTCATGGTAGTTCTGGAAAAAGGCTTACTATATGTTTTTTTGGGTCGCTGAATCCAAATCTTTAACTTCCCACCAAAATTTCCCCCGGCAACCCCCCCCCCCCAATTTTGGTATAATGCTCCCCAAAAAATGTTTTTATTAAAAAAATCAATTTTTTTATTGTTTTAGGGATAAAAGTATCTAGAAATTCAGAAAGTAGAGAAAATGTGCAACAAATTACATATATGACATTATGACTTAGGATGAAGGGAAAGGGGGGATCTGCCTCGGAACATGCGCCGCGGTGCTGCGTGGACTAAGTTGTGTAATTCCACTTAACCACTCACACGTTTATATTCGCCCTCCCATCTCCCCTCCGAGCTTTCTCTATGAGATTTACTTTAAGTTTTTTGGGTCGCTGAATCGGAATTTTTAACTTAAGGAGGTGCGAGACACAAGAATCTTCAAATTTTCAAAAAAAAAAAAAAATAAAATAAAATAAAAATTATTGGACTAAAAATGTATCGGCCGTTTTCTGCTTAAAATGACGTGTACATCATGTTTCTATCTTAATTAGAACAGGAAATATTAAATTTTTCGTTTTGGTTTGTTTTCAAAATCTACCTTTCAAGCTATGGTTGTCAAGGAAACGACTTTTTGTGAAATTGCGTTTTTCTTCATGATGGGTTTTTTCACCATTACTCATATTTAAATTGTTATAAATCAAGAACCGCTACATATAAATGATTAAAACTTGGAATATGTCTCTTTCAATAGCTTTACTTTAATTTAGATTCAGAAAATTAAAAAATATATATTACTTTTGAAAATATGATTTATTTTTTAAAAAGTTACATCATTTTTTTTTCTAATTTTTACTTTAAAGATTTTTATTTTTTTTTTAAATTAATATTTTTTAAAATGCTTAATTTAAATTAAAACTTATATATTTCTTTTTATTTAAATGAAAAAAAAATTAAAATTCAATAAATGATATTTCGAGTTATAACGATTTTAAACTACCCCACTTTAAAAAAAAAAAATTAAATTTTAAATTTGCAATAGGGGATGCAATAGGGGATTTTACCTGGCAAAATTAATGGTAGTTCTGGAAATCGGCTTACTTTATGTTTTTTGGGTCGATGAATCCGAATTTGTAACTTCCCACCAAAATTTCTCCCGGCAACCAAGGGGAAGGGGGGAGCTGCCTCGAAACATGCGCCGCGGTGCTGCGTGGACTAAGTTGCGCAATTCCACTTAGCCACTCACACGTTTACATTCGCCCTCCCATCTCCCCTCCGAACTTTCTCTATAATATTTACTTTAAGTTTTTTGGGTCGCTGAATCCGAATTTTTAACTTACCCCCAAAATCCCCCCCCCAAAATAGTTGTTTTTAAATTAAATTTTTTATTGTTTTAGGGGAAAACTATGTAGAAATTCAGAAAGTAGATAAAATTTGCTACAAATAGGATATATGACATTATGACGTAGGATAAACGGGGAGAGGGGGGTGGGTGCCTCGGAACATTCCCCGCGCGCTGTTCTCAAAAACCAAATTTTTTCAAAAAAATCTATTTTTTGGAGGTTTGCCGGGGGAAATTTTCGTGGGAAGTTACAAATTAGGATTCAGCGACCAAAAAACATAAATTGAGTCGAAATCCAGAACTAGCATTAATTTGGTCAGATAAAATCCCCTATTATTTGGACTTGCATAACTTAGTATACATAGCGCTGCAGTGTATGTTCCGAGGAAGCCCTCTCCCACCCCGTTCATCCTACGTCGTAATGTCATGTATCCTATTTGTTTCAAATTTTCAAAAATGTAAGTTTCAAAAATGTACAAGAAAATGCCGCGAAAAAACCCTCTAAACATTTCGCGCAGAAAAACTCGAGAAAAATCCATAGAACGCTGTGCAAAATCCGAATAAATTTTATTGAAAAGAGGAAAAAATTTACTACACTGGGCTAAAGTATTAAAGCCAGATTCCTTTAACTAATGTAGGAAAATCGCGAAAAAACCGCTAAAAATTCAAAAATTGCGAAGGACAACACTGTAAAAAAATACGACCAGTTTTCCTGTAGGAATCGGAAAAAAAGTTGCCCTTATCGTAACGGAAAAATTTCCGACCTAGCTCGGAATAAAATCCGTAAAATACCGTTTTATTGAGTATTTCCATTCTTTTACGGATTTTATTCCGAGCTGGATCGGAAATTTTTCCGGTACGATAAGGCAACTATTTTTCCGATTCCTACAGGAAAACTGGTCGGAATTTTTTTACAGTGAACGTATCCTTCACTGTAAAAAAATCCGAGCAGTATTCCTGTAGGGATCGGAAAAATCTTATCGCCCTTACCGTACCGGAAAATTTTCCGACCCAGCTCGGAATAAAATCCGTAAAAAAAGGAAACATTCATTAAAACGGTACTTTATGGATTTTATTCCGGTTTTACTGATTTTATTCCGAGCTGGGTCGGAAATTTTTCCGGTACGATAAGGGCAACTATTTTTCCGATTCCTACAAGAAATCTGGTCCTATATATATATATATATATATATATATATATTTTTTTTTTTTTTTTTTTTTTTTTTTTTTTTTTTTTTACAGTGTTCAGTGGGCTAAAGCACTGTCACCGGAATTCTTCACAGATGTAAAAAAAAAATAGGCACAAAACGCGAAAAAACGCTAAGAATCTCATTCAAAATTGCTTAAAACAATAACTGTACTGTACACTGTAAAAAAAAATACTGCCAGTTTTCCGGTAGGAATCGGAAAAATAGTTGCCCTTATCGTACCGGAATAATTTCCGACCCAGCTTGGAATAAAATCCGTAAAAATAAGGAAATAGTCAGTAAAACGGTATTTTACGGATTTTATTACGATTTTACGGATTTTATTCCGAGCTGGGTTGGAAATTATTCCGGTACGATAAGGGCAACTATTTTTCCAATTCCTACTGGAAAATTGGCATTATTTTTTTACAGTGTAGTAAGCTGAATGTTTGAAAATAAATTTCTCTTACGAATGTCGAAAAGTCGACACGGAACATAAAAAATGCTAAAAATCGCATTAAAATCGCTTTATAAGTTGCAAAAAATAAATAAATAAATAAATAAAAATCATAAGAATAAAATTTACGATATTAAGCTAAAAAAAATAAAAAATATTCCTTTTAATGATGTGGAAAAACTGCCACGAAATGCAAAAAGACTCCGCTAAAAATAGCGTAAAAACTCGCTGCACGAATTCTGAATAAACTATTGAAAAGAGAACAAAATTTGCTAGACTGAACTAAAATATTAAAATCTCAATCTTTTTACTAATTTGGAAAAATCACCGCGAAACGCAGAAAAAAAAAACTGAAATCTCCGTTTAAGAACGTCAAAAAACTGGTGCGGAACGCGAAAAGGCGCTAAGGATCGTGTAGAAAATTGCATTTAAAATCTCTAAAAGTTCAAAAATCGCGAAGGACAAAATTTTCTACATTGGACTAAAATTTTGAAACAGCTTACCTTTTAAGAGTCTCAAATATCCGCAGAAAAAAATGCCAAAATTCGCATTAAAAATCGCTAAAAATAAAATATGACAGAAAACATAATTCACTATAGGAGACTAAAACGTAGTAACCATAGAATTCTTTTGCGTGTGTCAAAAAATCACCGCAAAGCGTGAATAAAGACTAAAAATCACATTTAAAATATCCAAAAATTAAAAAATCTCGGCGGACAAAATTTACTTTGTTAGTCTAAAAGTTTGAAACGGAATTCCGTTTACGAATGCTCAAAAAATAGCCGTGGAACACAAAAAGAACTATAAACCGCATTGAAAATTACATTAAAATCGCTTAATATTAAAAAAGCACAGAGGAGAACATTTTTTGTAGTATGCAACACTGTAACTGGAATTATTTTACGAATATAAAAAAATCTCCTCGAAACTCGAAAAATCGCTAACAATCACATTAAAAATTATTAACCATTCAAGAATCGAGATGGACAAAATATACTATATCTACTAAAAAACAACTTTTCAAAAGTAAAAACAAAAAGCCAAGCAAAAGAAAAGAAAAAAAGGTGAAAGTTGTGGCTAAAAAATAGTGTGATATCAAATTTCCAAGCTTATATTATGGTACTTATTTAACATTTTCCATTAAAAATTTACCATATGTAAGTCGAGCACCTAAGTATGCGTTGATAGAAAGCCTATTCTCCTTTACTAAATACATCATAACGTGTTTCTGAAAATTAATTTTTTTTTAAATATGCATGATGGGCTTGTTGGCCATCTTTCCATATTTTACACAAATTTCTAAGCACACAAGTTCATTGTTAAGATTGGAAGTTCAAAATTGTTACTAAAGCAAACATTTTATTCTTTTAATTTATGGAAATGAGTGCCTAAAAATTTGTGTCTTAAAATAAAGCTGAAGTAACTTCAGGTTTCATCTTATGGTATTATCTCTCTTCTTTCGGAGGGGGTTAATTAATCAGTTACAGTAATAAAAATCAAATTGTTTTTTCAAAATAAAAAACTTTCTTAATTTATCTGTCTGTAGCTGAAACTTGAAGTTCGAAATTCCTAATAATGCAAATATGTTATGAGCTTGAGTGCTTAGAAATTTGTGTAAAATATGGAAAGAAGGCCGCCAAGCCCATCATGCATAATTAAAAAAAATTTAATTTTCAGAAACACGTTATGATGTATTTAATAAAGGAGAAAAGGCTTTCTATCAACGCATACTTAGGTACTCGACTTACATATGGTAAATTTTTAATGGAAAATGTTAAATAAGTACCATAATATAAGCTTGGAAATTTGATATCACACTATTTTTTAGCCACAACTTTCACCTTTTTTTCTTTTCTTTTGCTTGGCTTTTTTTTTTACTTTTGAAAAGTAGTTTTTTAGTAGATATCAGTTCTTTTTTTAAAACAAATTATATATAATTGAAAGAATTCTACTAGCTCAAATTAAAATTAGCCCTTGTATAGCCTTTATAAGCAGGGAGCAAACACAATAGTATACATTTTGTTTACCTATCATTCATTTTTTAGAGTGATTGATAATTTAAAAGTAAGGAAAGTCAATTTCTTCTTTCAAAGTATCAGTCTTTCTCAATTTATATCTCCTTAAAATTTTCTACGAAAGATGACAATTTAGCAAAAAACAGATAGAGTCGGAATAAAATACATATTTACAGTTAGTCTGTCAGTTAATTGTTTTTTCTAACTTTTTTTTGCTGGCGGTTTTGCAAAATAAATTTACCTTTACAAATATCTACGGTTAATCCGAGAGTGAAACCCCGCAGGCATATAAAGAATCGAAGATCTTTAAATCTAGCAATTCTAGACATAATAAAAGAACATTTTTGATTAAAAAAAATCTAAAAATTTAAAGATACAAACTGTACATATAACTTCATCTTCATTTAGATCGTGTTATATAGAAGAAAGAATAAATATGTAATTTTACTCAAGTCTGTTTATCATTCCTATTTGCTTAAATGTGAGATATTAATTTACTATAAAATTTCCCCTAAATTGATTATCTTTAATAGTCTATTATTAAAGCCGCATATACATTAGAATTAAATATTTTTCGGTTAAAAATTGCATGAAATCTATAGTCTTATAATTCGTCAAATTTGTTTTATGTTTTTTGTAATACCCAGACTCTTTTTCTGAACTCTGACAAAAGATCACAGACATATTGAAGTTATCCAAATTCTTATATATTTCTATCGTATTTCCTTTCTTGATGGGGGCGGGGGGGGGGGGGGTGAGGAAGAGCCCTTAAGAACTTTGTTTTGTTCTCTGAATTCTGAATTATTCATTCAAAAGCTCTACTTACATAAGTTTCAATGCAGAATTTTCATTAGCTAAGAGTTGCATCAAGTTATACATCATGTGAATCTATTAAATTACTTTTGTGAAATACTAGATGGGAGCCATTGCTATTTCCAGACCATTTGCCTACATTATAAACTTGAGTCATTTACTACTATTCATTAATTTTCTATACGAATTAAAGAAGTCGTTGTTTCCATGACAACTGTACCTTTCACTATTGCTTGCTTGTTTGTTTACTTTATTGAACACATACATCATATCACATGCGGATCACGGCGGAATTCGAATGTTCTTCCACCTACGCTCTCAAGCGATTAGCGGCATGGTGTCTTATCCACTCAGCCACACTGGGCCACTATTGCTTTCTCTAATACCCAGCTACTCAAATTTAACCAACTGTACTTAGAATCATGGTCATAACACAGAACATTTATATGTAAGAGCAGTGTTGGCAGTGGGCTACTTTTTTTACGTCAGATTTCTTGATTGCCACCACTTATTATAAACGGTAAAATTCCCTTTTTTTCGCCTTAATTAATATGTCATTAAATAAGGCGCATTTTATAATTTCAAAAAATGGTGCCAATCAAGTATCTGAATTAAAAAAAGCAGCCCTTCTGGCAACACAGTGTTAGAGTGGTGACATATGCACAAGTCGTGTATCATATTCAGTTTTTTGTCCAAAGTACGGTAACTCAGTTTTCAGTAATAGACGAGGAAGATTTCGATTAAACTAACCAGAAAAGTTAACAAACATTGGCTTCCTGATTTGATTTTATTCAAAAAATTTTTAACCAACAAAAGTTAGTATCCGGGATCCAGATAAATTTTTCTCTGTTAGTAAAATTAGATTGACCAATCAGTAGCCTCCATCCTTGCAGGCTTTTCGGTGTTTACTGCAAACATCAAAACGTTCGGAAAAATGCAGTCGTCTGATTGATCAATCTCATCCCGCTAATAGCGAAAAATCTATATTGATCTCGGCCTATTCAACGCCCTTTAAATATTGGAGAAAGCCTTGACACGTGTCAGGAAAACGTCACACAAAGCAGGCAAAACACAGAAGAAAAATCATTCATTGGCTCGTGAATATGAACGAGCCAATGAATGATTTTGTTTCTTTGCTTTGCCTGCTTTGTGTGATGTTTTCGCGACGCGTGTCAAGACTTTCTCAAATATTTAGGGGGCTTTGGCTTATTTCACCACCATGAAGTTATGAAAGGAGAGCAACAGACATGCCAATCTTCCTGTGTGAAAAACTAGATACCAAAAAAAGAGTTCTTTTCCTCTCTTCTGACATTTTCTCTCTTGATTTTGACCGATAGCAGCCCATTTAGCAGTTTCCAGTACAAGATGCCGCTACATACGGTGGACGCAGGAGGGAGGGTGTTAGCGCAACCAATGACATATTAGGCCAGTTCATGATGTTTAAAAGTCACACGAAATTGGATCGAGGCTAACGAAAAAGACAGGCTACCGCGGTAGGTCCGATTCATCTTTTTTTACAAACCGCTGGAGTCACGTGATGCTCTTTTCGCGCACCTTCATTGGTGCATTCGAGCATCACGTGACTCCAGCGGTCTGTAAAAAAAGAAGAATCGGACCCACCGCGGTAGCCTGTCTTTTTCGTTAGCCTCAGAGTTGGATCATCTTTACACGATGATTAGTACAAAGCTGCGCGCCGATTTTTTTTTTGTGTCCATTGCCGTTTCATTGAACACATACATCAGACTTGAGTGCTTGACACCAGGGCCCGCTTATAAGTCATCGTCGATGTATAGAAACGAGATAGCACAAGGAAATTTACAACACCAGGGAATTACATCCTGGGTGTTCCACAAAGAGCGTGCAACGGAACCGGTGGGATTCGAACCCGCCCCCACCTACGCTCTCAAGCGATTAGCGGCGTGGTGTCTTATCCACCCATTGCCGTGTACAGATAATCAACTCCGTGTGTCGTTATGAACTGGCCTTAAATGTTGCTGGTCACAGTTTAGTAACAGCTTCAAATGACTTCATCCATATCTACTCCGATGCAAACGAAAAAGACAGGCGACCGCGGTACTACAGCGCCTAGAATATATAGTGTGGAAATCGGCTATACCAGTAATACTTAAAAAAGTGCTAAAATATTGGATCTCTTAAATTCCAAATGATGCTGAAATCCAATGAGTCGATCACAGCGATATCTGCAGGATATTTCCTAAAATTTCATGACGATTTTGTTACAGCGTCTAGAATACCTAGTGTGGAAATATGTTATTAAACAACGCTAAAAATTTGTATCCCATAAATGATCGACGATACTGCTAAAATCCCAAGTGTCGATCGCAGCGACATCTGCAGGATTTTCGTATTACATTGTATAGCCTAGCAATATCTTGTAGTTATAGAAAATATCCTGCAGATGTCGCTGCGATCTGTATATTTCAGCAGCATCGTTGCACATTTAAGGGATACAATATTTTAGCACTTTTTTTAAGTATTACAGGGATAGCCAATTTCCACACTATATATTCTAGGCGCTATAATTTGGTTTAGACGCTGTAGCATTTTTTTTTTTTACATTTTATTAACATACATCTGACCTGTGTGCTTGGCGTCAAGCCCGCTGTAATAATACGATGTTTATTTTGAAATTTGAAAGTATATCACAGATGTCGCTGCGATCAGCTCCCTGGATTTCAGTGTCAGTGCACATTTAAGGGATACAACTTTTTAGCGCTGCTTGGATAGCAAATTTCCACATTATGTATTCTAGACGCTATAGCGGTGCATTACACGTGTCTCTTTCTTCTTTAAAAAATATCCTGCAGATGTCGCTGCAAGTGACTGTTTGGAATTCAACATCGTTGTATATTTAAGGGATTCACTATTTTCGCGCTTTTTTAAGTATTGCTGGGATAGTCGATTTCTACAACATATAATCCATAGATTAAGGACCAAGATGGGACATTTATGGAAAAATCTGTAATGGCAACAGTACTAGCGTCACTATCGACAAGGGGGAAGAACTAACAAACCTCCCAAATTTACCCTATGTTGAAGAAATATGTTAACCCTCTATGCTTTGAATATCTATTGGTTCCTAAAACGATGCATGTGTCAGACGATATTCTATTCATGTTTGCTTTATTTATTTAGCTGCTTTTTTATTTATTTATTTATTTATTTATTTATTTTTACCGTACTTGTATTGTTCATTTTTAACTTACAAAATGATAATTAGACTAATAATATAAAAGAAAACAGCCAGAAAATTCTGTTAAGAATGCAAATATGTAAGTTTATAAGATTAATTTGTAAAAAATCAAATTCAGGTATTGTGTCAATTTATTCATATCGAATAAAATTTTATTGAGTGTAATGTCAGTACCTCTATTTATTTTTAACTTTTAGATTTATACAATTCTAAAAATTTGTCGAAAGGAATTTTCCCTATCTGTAATATTATTATTATTTCTTACAAGTTAATATTATAAATATTAATGAATTGATTGTACGTTATTTACATTAAAAACAATATTTTTATTTTATCTGTAAGGAAGTGAAAATGCATAAATTTTAAAAAGATTATTGTAACGATTGTTTAATACGTTAAACTTCATAAATTAATAAAACACGGGCTATAAAAATTTTCCTACCAAAGGGGAATAATTATGAAATTTTCTGGGACTTGTAGAGTGCAATATTTCGTATATTTTTATGTTACACCATTGCTTTTGATATATAGCATTCAAGACGAAATTTTTACCTAGTTTTTCGTTGAACTTAAAACCGTTCACTAATCATGTTAAAAAAAAAAAAAAAAAAAAAAAAAAAAAAAAAAAAAGCATATATCCGTGCATGAACATAGAGTAGATATTAGATATATAAAATAGAATGTCTATTCTACGTTCATGTATCGGTGTAAGATTCTATCGAAAACATAAACATGCAACATTAAAAAAAGAAAGATCACAATAAGGTAGATACACAATAATAAGCATACTACAAGGATGGGGAGTTTCTTCCCCATTGTCAATAAGGGCGCTACGATCGCAATCGCATTACCATTACGCTTTATGGGAATGTCCGATCTTGGATGTTAATCTATGATATAATCTAGGCCTATAACGGAGCTATAGTGTCTAGAAGATAAAGTTTAAAAATCGGCTTATTACAAAGATGCTAAAAAATTGTATCCCATAAATGTTGAACGAGGCTGAACGATGAATGTCGATCACAGCGACATATGGTAATTCCAACGTAACTATTTCAAAAGACATCAATTGAGAAAACGTTTCGCTCAGAGAAGATCTAGAAAATGTTGCTGCTATCGACATTTGTCATTCAGTATTTTTAAATATTTATGGAATTCAATTTTTAGCAATTTTTAAATTATTACTGGAATATCCGGTTTCCACACCATGACCGTGATCTAGGTAGATTTTTCTCTGTTATCACAACGAGATTGACCAATCAGAAGCCAGAATTTTTGCTAACTTTTCACTGTTTGCAAAAATGTACTTGGATCCCGGCCTATATTTCTAGACGTTATAACTGAGCTCAGGAATAGTACAGAAAGCAAACTCCGTATTCTGATACATTAAAGCCGGGATCCAATTAGGAACAAGTATGTCGCTATAACGAAGTAGCGACATATGGCCAATAAATGTTTATTGGTAGAAGTGATAAAAACAAATCGTTAAAGGTCTTTGCGAGCGTGTCATTATCGTCAGGCTAATGCATATTGAATTATTTCCCTAGTCTAATAAAGCTCGTCCATGCGCGTATCGTCTAATGGAGGATATTCCAAATATGGGATCAAGGCTGAAAAAGTCACGTGGTACCGGAAATTTACCTAAAGAACTTCTAACTGATGAGAAGGGAAACAGGAAACCAGTACTGCTTCCTCCCGTGAACTGTTTCATTGGCTAGCGGGGATTTACATTACGTCGACGGAGCCTTCCCTTCTTTACGTTAGATGTTTTTGCCTTGACCACGCGATCATAACTTAAGTAGAATATCCTCTATTCAAGAAAGTGGATTGCCGTACTATAGCGCCTAGAATATATAGTGCGGAAATTAGCTATCCCTGTAATACTTATAAAAGTGCTAAAATATTTTATCCCTTAAATGTGCAACGATGCTGCTGAAATATACAGATCACAGTGACATCTGCAAGATATTTTCTCAAACTGCAAGATATTGCTAGACTATACAATTTAATACTAAATCCCGCAGATGTCGCTGTGATCGATACTTTGGATTTTAGCAGTAATGTCGCACATTTAAGGGATACAAATTTTTAGCGTTGTTTGGATAGCATATTTCCACACAAGGTATTCTAGACGCTGTAGCCGTACTTTCGGCAAAAACTTGAAATGAGCATGCCTCCTGTGCATATATCACCACTCTTATGTATAAAGGCTCCTTGTTATGGTGTTGATTCTGAGCGCTCTTTGTTAAATTTCTATATTTGTGTTTTAGAGAAAGCAATGCAGAAAAGTACTGTTACTATGGAAACAACAACTTCATAATATCGAAATGTATAGCAAAGGAGTTCAGAATCAGTGCCTTAAATAGTTTGGAATATGTATTGTTGTTATGACAATCAATACCCTTCCTGGATGTGGAAATGCAAAATGGAGGATATTCCATCTGCGTTTTGATCACGTGGTCCAGGTAAAAACTTCTAACGTAAAGAAGGGAAGGCTCCGTAGATGTGTGATGCAAATCCCCGCTAGCCAATGAAACAGTTCATGAGGCAAAGCAGTAGTATCTTCTCTTCTTATCAGTTATGAGTTCCTTGGGTAAATTACCGGTACCACGTGACTTTTTTCAGCCTCGAACCCATATTTGGAATATCCTCCATTTTGTTCAACATAATGGAGGATATTCCATCTACATTTTGATCACGTGGTCAAGGTAAAAACTTCTGCCGTAAAGAAGGGAAGGCTCCGTAGACGTGTAATGTAAATCCCCGCTAGACAATGAAACGGTTCATGAGGCAAAGTAGTAGTATCTTCCCTTCTTATCAGTTAGAAGTTCCTTGGGTAAATTACCGGTATCACGTGATTTTTTCAGCCTCGAACCCATATTTGGAATATCCTCCATTGGGCGCAATCTAGATAGATTTTTGGCTGTTAGAGAAACGAGATTCATCAATCAGAAGCCTGCATTTTGTGAACTTTTCGCTGTTTGCAGAAATGCAGGCTATTGATTGGTGAATCTCGTTTCGCTAACAGCGAAAAATCTATCTGGATCCTAGCCCACATTTCTACAAACATTTCACTTCATCCATGGCACTGAAAAAATGACTCAAAACTTTCATGACATAGGCCGGGATCCAGAAACAGCAAATATTCTCAAACATGCAGGCTTCTGATTGGTCAAACTCATTTCGCTAACTGCGAAAAATCTATCTGAATCTCAGCCATAGTTTTCTTCGATGAAATCAATGCAAAAGGATAATATAAAATCAAAGTATAATATTTCTAAAATGTTTTGGCGGGTTTATCGCTATTTGGCATAATTTGTAAACTTTAGAATTAATTAACAGTTTTTCGCTAATTAAGAATAGAAAATTTGTGTTTTTAAAGCTGAATTTTACAAAAGCACGTAGATTGAGTAAATATCTGTCCAAAAATTCAATCCTTAATTTCTTTTGCCATTATTTAAGTCTCTACCTCGATTGAAACATAAGGTGTGACGAAGAAAATAAATCTGTCATTTTCAGTATCTCGACGTTATTTTAAAAATTCTATATCTATGTTTATAATTAATTTATGAGGATGAATTTGATCTCAAATTGAATATCTTCTTGATTAGGTCCTTCTGGTTTTGATTTTATTTTTCTGCGATGATTGGTTCTTTTGATATGGGAAATTTTACGCTGCCATGTTTGGTCGATTTAACATGGAGAAGTTGTCTTCAGTATAATAAGCAGGTACGGTGTCTTGCCGTTATTATTGGCGTTTGTTTGTTTGGCGGGGTTAGCATTTTTTTAGCTTGGCAGAACGACCGTCCTGCTTGATTAGTCTAAAAATTGGAAATGGAATTTCTTTTATTTTACCGATGTCAAAAAATTGCCGCGAAACTCGCAAAACCCCTAAAAATCGCATGAAAAATTCCAGAAAAATTAAAAATAGCTGAACTTATTCTGAATAAACATTATTGAAAATAATGCAAAATATATAGTATTGGGTTAAAAGATTGAAACCGGAATCTTTTTTTTTTAATCGCCGAATACGTTAATAATCGATAAAAATTACATAAAAAATTAAACTGAAAAAAAAACCTTATCAAAATTTTCATCGTGCTTCGACGTGCTATCTATATCTATAGATATAGATATATCTATAGATATAGATATATCTATAGATATCTCTACAGATCTATATATCTATAGATATATCTATAGATACTATAGCTATAGATATCTATAGATATAGGTATAGTACCTTAACAAAAACTTCTTTCCTTATTATTATGGATTATTTTTAAATACATTGCATAAACAAAATATTTTATTTCAAATAATAAAGCAAGTTATTTTCTTTTAGAATAATAATTGAAATTTAATCTGTTTCACTTGAAATAAACATATATGTATACAGGAAGCATGTATTCGAAATAAATTCTTCATAACATTACAAAATTAATGTATTAGAATTTTAGATAAAATAAAAGAGTTCAAAGACTGTCTGGGTTTCAAGGAAATTTTCCTTTACAAATATATTTGAAACTGTAAGCAAGGACTGTAATCTTGAAATGATAATGGAAACAAATGGTACTCAAATGGAATATTTTCCTTAATACCATAAGTAGCTTATCATTTTTACTATTTTAGACGCTATACTGCATTCTAAAGTTTAACAATATCTTTTATGGCTCATTTATTTACGAGTAATGTAATTTATACAGCTACAAAATTCGGAATACTCTATGCTATAAGTCAGTTTTATCAAATACCAGTAAAATATGTTTCGGCAATCTTTTGAATTAAAAATTTATAGCTTTTAAGTGATAATTATGTCTTAAGTTGTTTACAGAATCATACAAATTTAATTGCGCTTTCTTCATATTATTACGTCGTTAAAAAATAGTTTGCACATATTATACATTTTTGAAAATATGTATAAAATACGTAGAACAGTTTGGAAAAAATTATCCTGAGACTCGTAATGCACATACACAATACACATTAAATATTATACCAGGTATCTCCGAACATGCCTTTAGACGTAAATCCTCAATTAACATATATACAGGGTGTCTCAAAAGGTCATTTACAAACTTAACATTCTGGTCAGCCATATCATGATAAACAAGATTTGCATAGGAACTTGTGTTCGAAAATGCAAACTGCGACCGCTAGAGGGCGATGAGCGCAGCATACGAGAGAATGGGAAGTGTAATCATTTTTGGCGAGGACGTTACAAGGGAAGGATGAATCGGTTTAGTAACGCAGAATTGGCCGATATGCATTACGTATATGGCGCCGCGGATAGAAATGCACGAGCTGTGGTACGGATGTAGCTTGAGCGCTTCCCAAGCAAACGTCAGACAAGACATGTTTTGTTTGGACAATTGCATTGCAGATTGCGTGAAGCAGGAGCTTTCCAAGTACGTAGCCACATCGGTCGAGAACGCACTACAATCACGCCTGTCGTAGAGGAAACCGTGCTACGGGAATTTGACAGGAACTCGCAAACAAATCTCCGAGCAAGCAAACGCGTCTTGGGTGTACATTGTTCCAGCATTATGCGCATATTGCATGAGGACACGCAACACTCCTACCACTTACTAAGAGTACAGGCATTGTGCGTTGACGATTATCCCCAACGCGTTGCATTCGCAAGCTGGTATTTGCAACAACACAGCCGTTCGCACAGCCGTATTTTCCATCGTGGATTTTGTTTTCGGATGAATCCTGTTTTACACAGGACGGTGTCCTGAACCTGCACAACATTCACATATGGGCGCATGAAAACCCGAGGTCTATATGTCCCCATGCACCTCAACAACATTTCGCCGTAAACCTTTGAGCTGGTATTATCGGTGACATGTTAATTGGCCCTTACCTACTACCTCAGCGCCTTGACGGAAATACCTATTCATTTTCTTTGAGAGAGTCTTGCCGGATCGGATGGGTGACGTTCTAGCTGCTACACGCCGAAACATCTGTTTCAGCATGATGGAGCGCGTACTCATTTTGGCTGCACATTGGGAGAATACATCGATAGGACATATCCTAATCGCCGGATTGGCAGAGGCGGACCAGTCCCATGGCCACCGCGATCCCCCGACCTGACTCCCCTGGATTTCTATCTGTGGGGACACACGAAGTCCATGGTGTACGAGACACACGTAACATCGGACACGGATCTCGTCGCCAGGATCCTGGAAGCGGCGGCACGTGTCCGTGACACACCTGCCCATTTTGAACGGGTCCGTGAATGGTTTGTTCCTTTAGAGCCGAAAATCATTAAGAGAGGGAAATGTAAGGGATTATACAGGAGTCGCATAGTGTCAACTTTTAGTTCTGAATCCCTGTGAATCCGAACAAAATCACGAAGAGTTACTCCATTCTAGAAAAGAACCTTGTGGGGTTTGTTGTTGCGGATCATGTTCCGGCAGAATTTATTGCTTTTTTTTTTCAAGTTAGCTCAGTAGTGTTTTACTATGCATTGTATCATCTAACCAATAAAAGGATAACCAGACAAAAAGATCTAGAAAATTCTGTCAGAATTGTCTTCTCACAATTAAAAAAAAAAAAGAAAACATAATTTAACTTTATAATCAATGATTCGTGAAAGTATAAAAGATTTCTACTGAATGAAATCTATGTCGAATTACTAATTTGTACGAATTATTTTTTGAATTCTTAATTTTTAGGCATAACTAATTTACAAATTCATAATTAGTGTCGACGATAAAGAGAGAATTATAAGCAACAGCAACAAAGTGCGTGTGCTGTGCTCCTACTGCTGTTTCTTTTATTGTTTTAAATTATTTTCATGAAGTTAGTTTTAATATTTTTTTTGTTCTGAATGCAATGTGGCTATTTTTGGAAAATATTTATCTGTTTTTCTGGCCTCTCTCTGTGCGTTAGATAAATTTTGCGGGCGCTTTAGATCTTTTTAATAATTAAAAAATGCTTACTTTTTTGTACTGTTTCCTTATTTACTGTTTTGTTTCCTTTTGTTTTGTTTGCCAATTTTCACATGAAAATCATTTGAGTAATACTTCGTTATTTTAAACGTTTTGACAATTAAATTGATTTTTGGCTGAAAAAATAAAATCTTGCTAAGAAAGGATTCCATGTACAATTTTTTTACTTGTTCGGTCTTTCAAAGTTAGTTGGAATTGATTGAAAAATATAGGCCAATGAAATTGACACTATGTTTAAAGGAAAATATAGATTTTCATTCATAAATTTGAAGCAAATTCATTGAATACATATGTTTTTCTTTTTTATGTTTTAAGATTAAAATTCTACTGTTTTAATTTTATGAAAATATGCACAAAAAATAAATTTTTAAATATATTATATTTAAATATACAATTATTAAGAAAAATAGGCGAAAATTATACCACTAATAACACAATCATGTTGAGAAGCTTTCTGTGTACGTTAAATTTAATCTATTATTTAATCTTATTTAAATTATTTAATCGGCATTTATTTGCATTATCTACATATGCATATATTTCAATGTCTGTGAAAAAATATGACTATAATATTTTTGCATGTGTTTAAAATTCGGGTTTAAAAAAGAAAATATG
The DNA here is from genome assembly GCA_963932465.1 of Maratus speciosus. Lineage (NCBI taxonomy): Eukaryota > Metazoa > Arthropoda > Arachnida > Araneae > Salticidae > Maratus > Maratus speciosus. Next base: position 110,419,604 of record OZ010787.1, on the reverse strand, counting down.
TATATTCTCTATTGAATATCCCATCACTTTTGGATATAAAAGCATGCATTAAAGATTCCAATTTAATATACTTTATCAAAACATTTTTATTTTTATTTATTTTATTTAAGCTATGGCAACAAAAAAGAAAATGGAAGACAATTTTAAATTAAAAGTATCATTTGAAATATTTATTCAAATAATGAAATATTGAGATTTATGAAAATTATAAAGAAATTAAAAAGGAACCTATATCCTATTGCACTATTTTGAATTATATTTTGTAATATAAATGATATATTTTTCTTCATTCACTTTTAAGGGTGGTTGGTTGGTTGTGTTTGTTACTGCCAATTACTAACACGAGAGATATGGGACCTAAAGGGGGGGGGGGGTGCCCTCCTTGGGGGTCTTTCTAAGGGACTCTAACTGGTATTTATGCAAGGAAATCCAAGGTTCGAAGAAAACCACGAAAACTCCGAAAGTTTAGGCCGACGGGCGCGATTGAGTTCATTTACTTTTAAGAAAAAGTAATACTCTAGATTATTGTCCAAATTTCGATTCTAGAAAATATGAATACTCATAAATACCAGTTTAAGCCTAGTTAGTGCCCTTTTTATGGAGCCTTGAGACAATTGATAAATTAAACAATTTAGTACATAAAAAAAACTATTTTAGCTTTTACTTTGGTTGTTTATTTTTACAAATCGATTGTTGATCGTACCACAGAAATTTTTACATTTAGTTTATACAGTTTTAAATTACACGGGTAGAGTTTTAATTCCCTACCCCCTCTTCTTTCTTCGCTGTGTCAGTGTCTATATACAAAAACATTATTAATACAGTTATTTATAAATATACTTCCCAAAAGTATATATTTTTATCCTTACATGTGCATATACGTCTTTTTGTTTGAAAAAAAAAAATCAAAGCACGTTTTCAAGCACTTTAATTTCTTGTTTTTCAAGGAATAACCACAAGTATTTATAAATTATTTACTGTTTTGTTATATTAAATTCATTTGTTAAAATGCTTCATTTTTACAAAAAGTTGGACTATATATATATATATATATATATATATATATAAAGAGCAATAGAGATCCATGTCCATTGCACATATAGTTCCAAAATGTTTAACATTTATTTTTTAATTTACAAAAGAGAAACATTAAGGAAATTAAAAAAGAGAATAAATATATGTAATTTAATAAATCAAAATAATCATAAAAATTCTTTGAAAGTTATTCTAAAGCCTTCATACGTATGCAGCCGTTTAAACATTTTATTCATGTAAGGGGAAATAAAAAATAAAATTTTGATTAAATTATAAATTAAGTTTCAATTTAAATTATTTTTGATTTGTCTTCTAAAGTAAATTTAGACAACCAAACTATACGTTTAATTTTTCAATACACTGATAAGTGTATCACTTTCACTAAAACTATATTATGCATTGAAATGTATTTATTGAATAATGTGGTTTATCTTTTGCGCCATGCTATCCGAAACCTTAACAAAATTTTATGTAAATTATTTCATTGAGTCATATTATCCATTCGCATACATTTAACTTAATTTGGATACTATGACGCAAAATAACCATTTACATATTAGGGTCAATCCAGTTCAAATCATCCAGGTGGTGTCGCTCAACATTTTTAATTTTCCTAATCTTTTAACAAAGACTTCATAGTTTTATGAGTTTAAAAACATGACTAAAATTTTTTTTCATCATATAGTTTTTTGGAAGGGCCATTTTTAACAAACTACACAGCCATTTTTGGGAGAAAAACATGTTTTTCGGAAAATGCTGTAGCTTTATTTTTCTACCTATCAAGAGGAATCAAAAACCAAAATATTCAGTATAAAAATGTCGATATTTTATGTAATTATAAAATTTTCATTAGTCTTAAAATTGTCGACATTTTATGTACTTATAAAATTTTCAATAGACTTAAGGATCTAGACCAAAAACATGCTTAAAAACCGAAGAAATAAAAGGTCAAACACCGCATTACGCTGCCATTGTTTTTTATAAAGGAAATGAGACTCACCTTAAATAATTTTTTTTTAAAGATCTGTTATAGGGCTACTCATTTTTATAAATTTCAATCCTGAAAACCGTTTCCTTTTTTTTGTACAGCTCATCAAAAAGTGTGTTAAGTTTGTTTTTGGCAATTTTCACTAATTAATATCTAATCAAAAACAACTCGTTGTAAATGATGCCGTCGAGCCACAAACCTAAAACGTCAGTCATAAAAAGAAATGATATCACATAAAAGAAGCGATATAGAAGTGCATACTCGGAGTGCCGTGTAAAAATCTATCACTACTCATAATGTTTCCAAAGGACTCGGAGTGAGGTGCAGTATGTGAAAACTGCTTGGCAACCTGCAGGCGTATATTTAATTTAACCAGTGTGTATGTCAATTTCAAAAAATTGAGAAAGTCGAAAGAATTAATTTTAATTTCTCATTATATCATTCTTATAAATATTTGTAGGAGGAAGATCTGTAATAAATCAGAAAGATTTGTAAGACAAGCAGGAAATGGTATGTAATTGTGGTAATCACCTGCTATTACAATTATACTTTTCATTATTTTAAACATAATTTTTAATTACATAAATATGTTTAATAAAAATAGAAAAATATATTTTATAAAATCTTTTGATTTTATTGTGCGCATCAAAGGAGCACCTGATACAGTTTTATTCTGACATTTTTTGAAATTATCCTAAATACTCGCTCGCTAACAATTTTATAAAATATCTCGTTTGCATTCGCCACTGCCCCTTGCCTTTTACGCATGTTTGCCTTCCCTCCTCCCCCCTCCAACACACACACACACAAAAATACCGGTTATATGAATCACTAATTAGTCACATTAGCAACTTTTATGAATCAAATCCAATAATCTTCTATAAAGTAAGAGTTATTCGAAAAGAAAAAAAAATAGTCTGTGTCTTTTACATTTCAGTACTGTTAAAGGAGTAAGAATAGCGTAACCTTCGTGACATCGGAGATAAGGGTGGGACTGGGTTGCGAAGAACAGTAATGAGACATGGTTGAGAGGGAGGGTGTACAGGAAATAAGAAGAAACTGGACTTCTTATCTCAGTTCAGTATTTTAATTTTTAACAGTCCCCTGTATTTTTCGGCTAAAATCTTTTCGCCTCTAAAGGAAGTCACGTCGTGAATCCATGCGTCGACGTTCTGAAGCATGCATTGCGGCGAATGGAAGGAATTTTGAACACCTTCTGTTAATTGAACCATGTTCTTTAATAAAAGTTATTTTAATACTTCTTTCGATATCCTTTCTTTCTTCCCCTCCACACCTGCGCTCATCGTCCTCTAGCGGTCACAGTTTGCATTTTCGAACGCAAGTTCCCGGGTAAATCTTGTTCCATCCATATGACAGACCATCATGTTAAGTTTGTAAACAACCTTTTAAGACACCCTGAATATATGTGTGTGTGTGTGTGAGAGAGAGAGAGACGACGGTCCCTATGAATCAGTACAATAAAAAAGTATATTGGTAAGGTAAAACAAAAAATGGCATAAAACAAAAAATCACTCATATGCAATATTAAAATAACCATACATAGCTCATAACCATGCATATATATCATGCATAGCTCATAATTTTCTGTATTTTCTATGGTACACTTTATTATCGAATATTTTTTAAATAATTTATTTTATGATTTCTTTTCTATTTATTCAACAGCAAAACTTGACGTATTGCAAACAGAGAACACATTAAATATGAAAGCATTTTCTAATGTAAATACACCTGTAGTGGACTATGTACCAGTAGTGAGACAATATTTTTTAAAGTTTGAAAACACACTCACAACGGATTTTTAAAAAAGTCTGGGGAAAAAAACTAATTGACTAAAATCCTTAGATGTTAATTGTCCATAAAGCGTTTGAAATAATTGTTTTTTCCTGTTAGTGGAGAAATTTATTTTCTAGAGCCTTTTGAAAAACTGATTTTTTTCAAAATTCTTACAGATTTCTTTTTAAGATAAGTTTTATTTTAAATGTTGTTTCTATAAAAGTATGTTTTATTTTGCATTGAACTGTTTTTAATGTATACTATTACACCTTAAATAATTTCTTAGATAAGCTAAAGCTTAAAAAATGAGTATTTTATTAATTTTGAGGGGCGGCCCAATTCTGGGTTACGATCTCTTAACCAATACGAATAGTGGGCTTTGGGACTCTCTACAGGAGAACATACCAAATTTTATTTTTATAATTAATTTATTTGAATTGCATTTTTTGTGGTTCTAAGTCTTTATATATAATTTATTTATATTTTTGTTCATTAGAATCAATGAAGAAAATGCCTACTTTTAGAGCACGGAAGGTGAAACTTCACTAAGCTATCAGACGTGTTTGTTAAAAGTGGAAGAAGAAAAGTCCTTCCGGCCATACCGGGAGGAAGAGGTAGCTTTCATATTCCTTATTTTAAAAAAGCCAACTTATATTATTCAAACACACGAAGCTCAATTAAGTGGAAACCGAATGTAGGAGATTCAATACAAATTTTTATCAATACTAAATCATTATGAAGGAGAATTTCGCGAAATTAGTCAGCTTTATCCAAGCTGCTTTTATTTAACTCATTAAGGACTAGCGTTACCATATGGTCACAGCATAACTGTCAACCCTTTTGCTGTTTAAGTACCAGTAATTTATAACAAAATTTTTGATTTTCTTTAATGACAGAAATTCCGCTATAAAATAATATAAATTTTTCTTTTCCAAAAAGTGGTGCGAAAAGCAATTTTTGTATTTTTAAAAGAAACAATAATTCCGTCTTTAATGGGTTAAAGTAACTTATATTTAGCTGCCAAATTCGTCGATTTCTTAAAGTGCCTGCCATTTTAAGACAACATGGTGGATGAGGCTAACCAGAGAACTTGGTCGAGACCTTAGTAATTGCTGTGCACATGCTCACTCACATCGGAATCGGTTGATATATACGAGTGCTGTCGCAGGCAAAAAAATCAGATTTTTCAAAATCTCACCCACGTTAGAAATTGAAACTGCTATATCTGAGCCATTTTTTAGCCATGATAGAAATTCAAAGTGCTATAATTCAACCACTTTTTAAGATATAAACAAAAGAACTAATTTTCAGAAACAAAAACTGCTCCAGAATCTTTGTATCAAGGCCAAACACATAAAAAAAATCTTTTTCATTTTCCAATTTTTTAATACCTCATTTTAAATTTTAAATTACATTTTTTTTTTTAAAAATGGCAACCCTTTTGAAACACGATGGCGAATGAAACTGGCCAACGAACTCGGTCGAGACATTGGTATGTACATAGTACATACCAAGTTACATAAATCAGGTCGTTTTAAAATGTCAGCCACAATAGAAATTCAAAATGTTATAACTCAGCCATTTTGTTAGATATAGACGAAACAATAACTGTTCCGTAATTTTTGTATTAAGGTCAAACACATACGAAAAAAATCTTTTTCATTTTCCAATTTTTTGGTATCTCATTTTAAATTTAAAATTTTTAAAATTTTTTTTAATTGCCGCCATTTTGAAACAAGATGGCGGATGAAGCTGGCCAACGAACTCGGTTGAGTTATTTGTATGTACTATGTACACACCAAGGTACATCCAAATCGGTTCATAAATACGTCTGTTATCACGTGGCAAAAATCAGGACGTTTCAAAATGTCAGCCACGCTAGAAATTCAAAATGCTATAACTCAGCCATTTTTTAAGATATAGACGAAACAAAAACTGCTCCCGAATGTTTTTATTAAGGTCAAACACATAAGAAAAAAATATTTTTTCAATTTACAATTTTTTTGCACCACATTTCAAATTTAAATTTTTCTTAAAATTTTAAATGGCCGCCATTTTTAAACAAGATGGCGATGAAGCTGGCCAACGAACTCGGTCGAGACATTGGTCTGTACTATGTATAAACGAAGTTACATCCAAATCGCTTCATAAATACGCCTTTTATCGCGTGACAAAATTCAGGACGTTTCAAAATGTCAGCTTCGCTAGAAATTCAAAATGCTATAACTCAGCCATTTTTTAAGATATCGACGAAACAAAAACTGCTACGGAGTCTTTGTTTAAAGGTCAAATACATAAGAAAAAAATATTTTTCCATTTTTAATTTTTTGGTACCACATTTCAAATTTTTAAATAAAAAAAAAATTTAAATGGCCGCCATTTTGAAACAAAATGGCGGATGAAGCTGGCCAACGAACTCGGTCGAGACATTGGTATGTACTATGAACACACCGAATTACATCGAAATCGGTTCATAAATACGAGAGTTACAGTGTGACATAGGTCAGATATGTATATATACTATATATATATATATATAAATTTTGAACGGAGGGTGGTTTCGGGTTCTGGGGGTCGTGATCGATGAAAATATACCAAAATTTTTTGAAATCGCTTTCCTCCGAACGGCTGCAATAGGTAGCTTTTTGTAAAGAAAGCTACCTAAAAATAGAAGGCTAAGAAAAAAAAGTCCTTCTGGCCAGTGCCGGGAAATGAGGTAGCTTTCATATTCCTTATTTTAAAAAAGCCAACTTATATTATTCAAACACACGAAGCTCAATTTAGTAGAAACCGAATATAGGAGATTCAATACTAATTTTTATCAATATAATGAATGAGAATTTCGCGAAATTAGTCAGCTTTATCCAAGCTGCTTTTCTTTAAAGTAACTTATATTTGGCTGCCAAATTCGGCGATTTCTTAAAGTGCCTGCCATTTTAAGACAACATGGTGGATGAGGCTAACCAGTGAACTTGGCCGAGACCTTAGTAATTGCTGTGCACATGCTCACTCACATCGGAATCGGTTGATATATACGAGTGCTATCGCAGGGAAAAAATCAGATTTTTCAAAATGTCACCCACATTAGAAATTGAAACTGCTATATCTGAGACATTTTTTAAGATAAAGACAAACAAAAAATGCTCCTGAATCCTTATATCAAGGTCAAATACAAGAAAGAAACCTTTTTCAATTTCTAATTTTTTTGCACCTTACTTTAAATAATTTTTTTTTAATATAATGGCCGCCATTTTGAAACAAGATGGCTGATGAAGCTGGCCAGCGAACTTGGTCGAGATATTGATGTATACTATCCACATGCCTTCTTACATCGAAATAGGCGAATACGTGTGTTATCGAGTGACAAATACAAGACCGTTTCAAAATGTTAGCCATGCTATAAATTCAAAGTGCTATAATTCAACCATTTTTTAAGATATAAACAAAAGAACTAATTTTCAGAAACAAGAACTGCTCCGAAATCTTTGTATCAAGGCCAAACACATAAAAAAAATCTTTTTCATTTTCCAATTTTTTAATACCTCTTTATAAATTTAAAATTTAAAATTTTTTAAATGGCAACCCTTTTGAAACAAGATGGCGAATGAAGCTGGCCAACGAACTCGGTCGATACATTCGTATGTACTATGTACAGACCAAGTAACATCCAAATCGGTTCATAAATACGCCTGTTATCGCGTGACAAATATCAGGTCGTTTTAAAATGTCACTCACAATAGAAATTCAAACTCAGCCATTTTTTATATATAGATGAAACAAAAACTGTTCCGGAATCTTTGTATTAAGGTCAAACACATACGAAAAAAATCTTTTTCGTTTTAAAATTTTTTGGTACCTCATTTTAAATTTTAAATTTTTAAATTTTTTTTAAATGAGCGCCAATTTGAAACAAGATGACGGATGAAGCTGGTCAACGAACTCGGTCGAGATATTTGTATGTACTATGTACACACCAAGGTGCATCCAAATTGGTTCATAAATACGCCTGTTATCACGTGACAAAATTCAGGACGTTTCAAAATGTCAGCCACGCTAGAAATTCAAAATGCTATAACTCAGCCATTTTTTAAGATATAGACGAAACAAAAACTGATCCGGAACCTTTGTATAAAGGTCAAATACATAAGAAAAAAAATATATTTCCATTTTCAATTTTTTGGTACCACATTTCAAATTTTAATTTTTTTTTTTAAATTTTAAATGACCGCCATTTTGAAACAAAACGGCGGATGAAGCTGGCCAACGAACTTGGTCTAGACATTGGTATGTACTATGTACACATCGAATTACATCGAAGTCGGCTCATAAATACGAGAGTTACAGTGTGACAAATGTCAGATATATATATATATATATATGTGTGTGTGTATCAATTTTCAACGGAGGGTGGTTTCGGGGTCTGGGGGTCATGATCGATGAAAATATACCAAAATTTTTTGAAATCGCTTTCCTCCGAACGGCTGCAATAGGTAGCTTTTTGTAATGAAAGCTACCTAATATGTCACCTGAAGACAGCTGAAATATTTTTTCTAGAAAGTTGGTTGATTCATTTGTTGGTTATACTTTTATAGAGTTTTAAATGAAATATCTGTATCTATTACCTTGTGTTAGATTTTTGAAGCACTATTTTTTTCGCTAAAATTTAGAATTTGGATTCTTTGTGTTTTAATCATATGTAAAAATTATCAGAATATTAATGTTATTTCCTTCTATATCCAGAGAAACATAATTTAAATCAAATTCAATAATAAGAGGTTCTATACATCTATACACTATAGAGTTTCACATGAACACAAATGGAAAACAATAAAAAGTCGGCATTCTTTGGCTCCTAAAAGGCCTTGGTTTGTAAGAAATATTTTATTTGTTTAAAAGAATATAAATCATTATAATTTTTAAATTAACCACTTTAAAGAGTTATTTTAAAAAGGAGTTTCAAAATTTATGAAGAGTACATGCCAGAAAATTACTGTGCTTCATACGAAAAAAACTTCATTAACATCAAAATCTTCTTGAACACCAAAATCTTCTTGTTGGAATACTCTCTAATGTAAAAAAGGGGGAAAAATGCTCTTCTGTTCCTCCCTCCCCCGTTTTAATCTGATTATTGACTGCTTATTTATCATTAGAGCAAATTAAATAATAAGACAGATTTTTTTTTTAAAGAAGACAATGGGAATTTTAAAATTTTGGCAGGAGGAGGAGGAGTATGAGTTTAGAAAGGAAATTTTTAAGTGGAAATTTGACAAAACCCTGAAGATTCTCTAGCTGAAAGTTAAAAATTATGAATAGATAAGACCAAGGAATATTTATAGAAGACTAAGCTCTTCGACTACAAAAAACATTGTCTAATGCCTATTAATCTTAATAAATAATTTTCTCAACAGGAAAAGCCTCACAGGCCCCAAGTTTAAGAGAAAAAATTAAAATTTAAACCAAGTACTTGTCGACACTGAAACAGGAAAGAGATCGACCCATCTCTTTTTCAACGTTTCGGTGACACTACACCACAACAAATTCACGCCTGGTACACAGCCTGTTGGATTGCGAAATCTTCTGGAGAATCAGCAAAGAGAAAATTGCTGGCCAGCAGCAAGATAGCTGTTGGCAATGACGGAAAAGTGCTGGCTAATGGTCTACCACTGCATGAACACTGCTGGACAGCTTCAGTCAACATTGCTGGTGGAATTTATCAGATAAAATTCATATCGGCCTCCGTTTTATCTCCTGCGCTGGCCCACCACGCCATGGAAGTGCACGAACTTTTGCAGTATTATTGCTGGAAACCCTTAATTTAGGTGGCGTTGCGAATATAGAAGACATTGGGTATTTCGAAATTCATCGTTTGGCAACATTCTGGTTATTTGGAATTTCATTCTGGAATTTTTATTCTTTTATTAGCGATCATTACGTACGTTGTGTTTGTGATCAAGAACGGGTCAATCCATTTCAAGTGGTCCAGAAAAGCATTAATTCGTTGCTCGACCATTTTTAAAAAATCTGAAATTTTTTGCACAACAACCCTAACATGATGGAAGTTCAAAATGACTATTATTTTAATTTTATTATGTTTTGTTTGTGTATGGCGGCCATCTTTGTTTCATCGTCTGCAGCAATTTTCTCACATGGAGTGTTCACGAAATTGAAAATAATTCATCGTTTATTTCTCCAATTCAAGTGCGGATTGTTGCAATTTGTACAGAATACATTGGGCTAAAAATTTGGTAATAGAGTAGTTTCCGAAACTAACTGCTTATTGGTGAAATTTAAGCATAAAGTTTCAGTTTTTTTCAAAAATTTGTCCGTTTACAAGACGAAATTTTTCTAGCAAGGAAAACTGTCAACATGACATAAAGTACTTGTACTCACACGCCAAGTTCCAGACCTGGGACTTCGTTTCTCTTCGCTAAAAAAAATCCCAAATTTTTCAAAAATGTCAAAAATCGCACTTTTTAGGCTTTGATATCTCTGGTGGGGCACGAGATAAAAATCTGAAGTTCTGGTTTCTAAGAGTATTGTATGATAGTGCTATGCACAAGAAATTTCAAGATGGAGATTTGACTACAAGCTGAGATATGGCAGGGGCAACATGTCAAAAGAATACTGCCAAACTATTGTTTTGCTATAGTCACAGTTAAGTATTTATCTCAGAGTGTCATTTAAATTTATTTTTTTGATTATCTTTTAATAATAGTAACAGAAAATAAAGCCTTTTGCAAAGCTTAGCAATTAATTTAAAAAATAATTATGCCTAAGGCCTACATTTTGTATGGTTTCAGTAATTTTTTTTTTGTAATTTTAGTAACCAAAAGAAACCTCAGCACTTTTATATAAAGACAAAAATATTTTTATACAAGACCTGAGACAAAAACAGAATAGGGAAAGAGAAAAGCTCTTAATGTTGGCATACTTGTTGAGACATGATCAAAGGTGTCAAAACACATTCTGCTTGTTGGTTTAAAAACCACAATTTTAATGCTGCTTGCCAGTCCCTGAAACTTGTTCCTACCATAAGTATATTCCTGTAAATGGAACATCATACGATGTTACCATGCATAAGCCTCAAGTAAATTTTAGAAAGTAAAGATAGCCAAAGGCCTTTCAAAATTTATACTTCAGAAAATGACATTTTTGCAGAAGAAGTAAGCTAGGAATTATTAATGAACTGAGACTTGCACATAGTGATTTCAAAGTTTACTTCTATGAGGCAGCAGTGCCAAGATCTTCAATCAAGTTATCAAGAAATGACAAGACTTGGTTATTACAAATAAAATTTTGAGAAAGATCAAAATTGTGGTTTTTAAACCAACAAGTAAGAATGTGCTTTGACACATTTGATCATGTCTCAACAAGTATGACAACATTAAAAGCTTTTCTATTTCACTGTTCTGTTTTTGTTTCAGGTCTTCTATAAAAATATTTTTTTTCTTTATATAAAAGTGCTGAGGTTTCTTTTGGTTACTAAAATTACTTACAACAAAAGTTACTGAAACCATACAAAATGTATGGACTTAGGCATAATTATTTTTTAATTAATTGCTAAGCTTTGCAAAGGGCTTTATTTTTTGTTACTATTAATTAAAGATAATCAAAAACATAAATTTAAGTGACACTCTGAGATAAATATTTAGCTGTGACTGCAACAAAACAATAGTTTGGCAGTATTCTTTTGACATGTTGCCCTTGCCATATCTCAGCTTGTAGTCAAATCTCCATCTTGAAATTTCTTGTGCATAGCACTATCATACAATACTCTTAGAAACCAGAACTTCAGATTTTTATCTCGTGCCCCACCAGAGATATCAAAGCCTAAAAAGTGCGTTTTTTGACATTTTTGAAAAATTTGGGATTTTTTTTAGCGAAGAGAAACGAAGTCCCAGGTCTGGAACTTGGCGTGTGAGTACAAGTACTTTTGGCCTATTTGTAAAAAAAATTATGTCATGTTTACAGTTTTCCTTGCTAGAAAAATTTCCTTTTGTAAACGGACAAATTTTTGAAAAAAACTGAAAGTTTATGCTTAAATTTCACCAATAAGGATTTATTTCCGGAAACTACTCTATTACCACATTTTTAGCCCAATGTGTTCTGTACAAATTGCTTCAATCCGCACTTGAATTGGATAAATAAACGATGAATTATTTACAATTCCGTAAACCCTTCTTCTGAGAAAATTGCTACAGACGATGAAACAAAGATGGCGGCCATGCACAAACAAAAATTAATAAAATTAAAATAATAGTCATTTTAAACTTCCATCATGTTAGGGTTGTTGTACAAAAAATTTCAGATTTTTTAAAAGTGGTCGAGCAACGAATTAATGCTTTTCTGGACCACTTGAAATGGATTGACCCAACAGTGAATGACAAAGAAAAGTAAGTATATAAAATTTCATAAATCGTAATGAGAATCTTTTGTAATTTCTTTATTGTAATATTTTATTTTACATTAATTTTACACTTTGTAAACCATGATATCCAAAATATATTTTCTTTCAGTTATTAGAGAATTTTCCAGATTAATTTTAGCTATTATGCATTTTCATAGCAAAGAAAAAGCTGATTGATATTAACCATAGCATCAACTACTTGATTATATCGCCGATAGATTACGGCGTCTTTTGCTAAGAAAAACGATGAAATAGTTTCCATTTTAATATTTTCTTAATAGTAAACTATCAAATATTAACCATAAGAATAAATTTAATGGTAAAATTAATATTTGATTTTGCTTTTCAATCATTTTTATTTTGCTTATTATAAAAATATTATAGTTATCTTGTATATTATATCTATTGTAGTTGTTATTTATTTCATTTTATTTTTCTTTATAAAATTTATCTGTATTAATGGAACGATTTCTGTCAGAAATGAAAGATTTTAGCTCTTTTAAAATATTAATTTTAAGTGTCTTTAAGATCGGTCACAATGATATTTTCTCTTTAACGTATATTGTAAGAGATCATATAGAAACGTTATAGTTTGTACTTTTCACTAAAAATTTTTTTTTCGAAGCCAAACATCTTAGAATATTTAAGAAATGCTGTAATTCTTATAAAAAAGCTTCAAAAGAACAAAAGTCTTTGGAGTATACGTGGAAAATTATCATTTGTTTTCGAGTCTAAAGGTTAAAATATTTATCTGATTTCAAATATGCTTACAATGAGATGTTTTTAAACTGCTTATGTAAAACTTAATCGCCACCAGTTTCCACTAAATGCAACGTTGAAATATAAATTTAGATTACATGTTCAGGTTCACGCTTGCCAGGTTTGGGTGTGTTCTTTGAACGCAAACGGTACGTTACTCAGCAGTGGTTTGCTATTGCGATGTTATATATAAAAATATATGCGATGTTGCATTGTTAGTGCCAGAGACTGGCAAGTAGCAGTAGGATAGAGGCTAAGTACTGATTAAAAACTGCTGGCACAACAAGGTCCAGCAGCGCAAACACTGGATGATTGCCTACCGCTTTATAAACACTGCTAGATAGATGTCTGCTCATAGTAAAAATAAGCTGTCTGATGGTGCTGGATTAAAATTGCTGGCCCAGCAAAGGAATAGCAGTAGGATCGGTGCTAGCACAGCAGGAAAAGTGCCGGATTGAAGTAATGTGATGGCATACCAATACTGGCCTGCTGTTGGCCATCACTAATAGGCCAGCTGCATTCCGCACGGACACTTTCATACTGGTTTAAGTAATGACACCATTGCACTTTACCGCTGATGGCTGTGGTGGCTGCCATCATTTTTCCAGCTGATGGCCCACAGTTTCTTTCTTTGCTGGGGAAGGTCACCAGAGCCGAAAGGACTGACGGCCTCTTCGCAGGGCTGCCACAGACGACTACTTTTTAATTCTATTTCGCACCACTTTTTCAAAACTAAAAGCTTTTACATACGCCTTGAGAACATTTGCAAGAGAAATATACAACAAATTGTATTTTTTTATATTAGTGGTGCGAACAGAATATAAAAATAGTCGCCTGTGGCAGCCCTGCCTTCGTTCCGTAATGAACCTTGTGAATCTTGGAAGGCGAATCCAAACGCTCGTTCTTGAAATACCCATAGACGTATACCATCCAGGTTTTATGGTACGCACCCATTGAAATAATGTGACAGTCTGTTGAAAACACAGATTTTTTTGTTGAAGGTAATGTTTAAACTCTGGTATCTGTGGCAGTGCACCCGCTCTGTCCGAAACGGGAACATATTCTTTAAAAAAAAAATTTCGATGAGTAAGTCGGGTAAATGGTATTATTTCGTCTCGATGGAAATACTTCCTCTGTGGTCAGGTGGTCAGCGGTGATGGAATACTCCTGCATTTATACCCCTAGGATTTCTAAAGTTACAATATTCTCAAAATATAGTTAGTCAGTGATTTTTATCAGCAAAGAGCAGCCGGCTCTTGAAAAGTGATCTCTCAGTACGAGAGCACAGAGCGGCATCCTCTGCGAGTGTTGTGAAGTCCCAGACGGACTTGAGAAGAACGTAGTTCAAACTATACTTGTGAAGTAGCATCCGGCTATTCTACAACTAACGAGTCTCAACCAAGTGTTTATACGGAAAAATATTTTATTTCTCACCAGAGACATTAACCGGATTTATTTAGAGTAGATTTAATCGCACGTGATATTTTTTAGAACTTTTATGTTTAAGAGACTATTTTTGTCGTACAAAATAGAATTCCTGTATTGTTATGCTGATCTCCTATCGAAAGGGAAACTTATTTGTCAACTCGGGTTGTAATAGCCATTTAATTTTTTTTCTATATATTTTTTTTTTAATTTTAATTATTTTCTGTGAGTTGATTAGCCTCACACTACCCCACCGTCTCATAGAATCAGAAAAGGTTGTGCTACTTGAACATATTCATAAAAAAATTCATTTTACTCAGATGGAATATTTTCCTTACTATATCATAAATAGCTCACTAGTTTTGCTCTTTTCGATGTTATATGTTATTATAATGTTAAACGTAACGAATAATTCATACATAATTTTTTTACTGTTCACTTTCAATTTATTCATTTGGAAATCTCGAATAATTCAAAATCCTCTTTTTGTACTTTTAAATATATTATAAATTTTGCAAGTAAATTTTGTATTAATTAAGAAATTATGAAGACAAAATAGCAAGAAAGCTTTTAAAAACTTTTTAATCTGAAAAGTAATCTTTATACGAAGACACATTGCACGAAAAATAATTATTAAAATATGCTTATATATAAAGAAAATAAAATTTTGAACCCCAGACACCCCTTAAATTAAAAATTTTAAAACCACTGCTAGATTGTTTCAGAACCACCATTAATAAGCAGTAGTACTCACGGGTCAGAAAGGTCCTGGGTGAGCACCACGAATCATTTCCATGCACATATTTTCCTGGTTGTCAGATTAATTTTATTTTTATTGAATCCATTGTTTAAGATTTGCGTAACCGAATGATGATTTTTTTTCGAAAATAAATTGTATTGCGGTTGTATTAGTCTGCGGTTGCAGACTTACCGATGTGAGTGAGAGATGCTAAGCTGGACATCGTCCTCGTGGCTTAATGGTAGAGCACTGGAACGCTATTCCAGGGGTCCGGGTTCGATTCCCGGCTTGGACATTTTTAACTCTTTTGGCCTACGCTTTGTTAGCAAAAGTGATAATTCACGTCTTTAATATTCAATAAATTGTATTGTTTTTCCTGAAAAACCTATAAAATTATCATAATTTAATAGATGCTATAGCAACATTCCGCCTTAACCCTTTCCGACGCAGTGGTCCCACGTCGGGACCACCTAATTCTAAACTTAGAAACGGCATCAAGAATATTTTAATAAAATATCGCTTATACAATGAAAGTATAAAGTAGGAAGATTTTTAATTTCTAAAAAAGTCATTTGCAAATTCTGGTGTGAGTCAATCATTTCATCATTTTACGTGCAAAATTTTTCTATGCTGGAAAGGGTTAATCAAAAAGTTTGGACATATGTGTTATAGAAAGACAAAATTTTCTTGTGACTCGAGATCTATGCACAATGGATATACACAATATATTGTCTTATATACACAATAGAAGTTAAAGATGATCCTTACACATTTTTATGCATGGAAATATAAAAACATCTTAAAAAATAGTTTTAATCAAGTGACATATTTTTCTTAGCATATCTTAAAAAAGCTCATCTTATCATGTACTAACTACGTTATACTTTATTCTAAAATTAAACTTAATTGCAGAAAATTTTCCTCTTAATCGCAGTGTATCATCCGCAAAATACACAATAAAGAGGATTGCAAGATCTTCGTTATATGTCTTTATGGATGAATCTACATAAAGATGTTCACAAGAAAAAAATCACTTTACTCAGATGGAACATTTTCTTTACTATACCATAAATAGCTCATCATTTTTTACTACATACCAAAGTTAAACTTAACGAATATTTCAAAAATAATTTCTTTTATGGCTTAGTTTCAATTTATTCAATTACAAAACTCAAAATATTCGACGATATAAGTCAGTTTAATCAAATAACATCAAAATATATTCTGGAAATCTTTTGGATTCAAAAATGATAGCTATTAAGAGAGAATTGCTTCTTTAGTTGCTTACAGAAGCATAAAAATTCAGTTGCGCCTCCTTCATTTCATTACGTCGTTAAGAAAAGGTTTGGAAGAAAAGTCTTTTTGAAGCTTTTCTTTTTCCTTCTCCGGAATCTTTCTCTTGTGGATTGTATCCCTATATCTGTTTTATCACTTCATTTATAAAATATTTCAAAGCGATGAAAGAGTTTTATTTCGTGATAAGCATGACTTGCGTTTGCATTAAGTTTTTAATAAAATCTAAGTAATACCTTTACTGGTTTGAAATTTATTGCGACAGAGATTCATTTATAATGAACGATTGATATCCGCTTTTCTGAATAGAAGAATTCAGCTATTATAATGGATCATCAAATGTAAAGTGTGTCCAGGAAAGTCGCTTAACGATCTCCACTTCCGCAGCGATATATCGAAAACAAACACTACCGTTTTAAAATAATACTTTTTCTGACATTAAATTATAAATCTTATAATACATTTAAAGGGGACGGTGGGCTTCGAAATAAGCAAATAGTGGTCAAAAATGCGAATTTTTATTTTTGTATTATTAACTTATTAAAAAAAATAATAATCACCTTATACAGAGCAGAAAGTATTCGTTTCCATACTTCGTAACATAAATGCATAGCTACACTCTTTTAAATGTAATCTATGGTCAAGCAAGTTTTGAGTTTTGCATGCAATCGTGGTGTCTTCAATTCCAACATTTGGACGTGAATGAGCAACGTACTTTGTCATTTCTTTAAATTTCTCAAAGTGGGCCTGAATCTCTGGTAATCTAATTTTCACGAGATTTTTGTGCAATTATTTGATCATTATGCATCTCATCTGTTGTTTTTTATCCCCTATAAATTCTGCAGCAGGCGTTAGATTCAGTATATTTTGTCAGAGCTAACCTGGACTAGATTCGAGCATCGCCGAGCCTTCCACGTGCTGTGAAGCAAGCGATAGTTTTCGGATGAGCTGTGTTTGGATTAAAATCTACGTTAGTGAGTTCGTCACCGTGGTAAGGAGTTGAAATTTTGTATTAAAAATAAGAGTATTGGAATCCACAGGATTCCCTTGATAGTGGTAATATTACAGTATTTTGAAGCGATATTTTATAGCGCCAACTACAGTGCTTCTAATCTTCGGGCAAACCTTAGTTGTCAATGGTCATTATACTAAGCGAGCCTTTTTACCGACTCTGGCGTTGTAGGATTTCCATACTGGGGGATATAGCGATGAGTTTGGCGCGCAGAAAATCCTTTTTCGGATTTAATTTATATTATTTGTTTACTGCTGAAGTATGTTCTTGGATCGCCAGGCTGTTTATCGTTGTTTGGAGGAATAAATTTGTGCGAGTTGAATTTACCAATTAATTAGTTTTTTCCCGTTCCACGCAGATTTTTTTATATTCTTGAAAGAATTCCGGTTGATGATAGACAGCCAAAATACATTTAGAATAAAATTATAAAAAAAAGAAAAGAAAAATCCCCTTTAGGGACGCCGGCTGGGGAGGGGCCAGGAAGGACCACCGCCTCTCTCTGGATTTTGAAAATTAATTTTAAACGAAACTTTCTTCATTTCTGATTGTTAAAAATGAAAGATAAAAAACTGCCTTGCCTTCCTCAACACCTACCGTGGCAAAGAATTTTTAATTCTTTTTCTTTAATTTTCTTTTTACATTCACGTGTTTTTAATTTATCCAAAAGGGATCAGAGACCCTGTGGCGGGATTTTTTTTTTTTTTTTTTTTTTTTGAATTGTCAATTTTGTTAAATGTTGGTAGAAATCTATTTTTGAATATTTAATATTTCTTAATTGTTGTATTATTTTATTGCTTCTGAGTATGTTTAAAAATTGTCTTAAATGGAGAATTCTGTCAATTTTTTTTTATTTAGCTTATTTCATACTTACATTCTGCAGCGGGCGAATGTAGACCACAGACCTCAGCCATCCAACAAAAAAAAAAAAAAAAAAACATTTAAAAATGTGTAAATGCAAACGAGATATTAGAAAAGAACCTTCCCATTGGTTTAACATTAACTCACGTGTAAGGCTCCTGTCCCTACAGACGAAGACATTCGCGAACTAATGCTACCCCTATGGGGAGTTTATTTTCTAATATCTCGTTTGCACCTCGGAATTTGTAAATATTTTTTTGCATTGGATAGATGAGGTCGATATCTACATCGCTCTTTTTTTTTTTTTTTACTTTTTCAATTTTGGTTGCAGATAATTTTTATTAAGTTACTTTCACTTTCGAAACCGGTTCCGAAAATGAAAGTGTCATTCTAAAAAAATATCTGCAACCAAAATCGAAAAAGTAAAAAAAAAAGAGAGATGTAGAGATAAACCTCAGCTATCCAATGCAAAAAAAAAAAAAAAAAAAAAAAAATTAATTAATTAAAAATGTCGAAACAAGTTTTTAAAAGGAAGAAGTCCTTAATCAGAAATTTGTATTCGGGTATGGATTGAGGAACGGTGAAACTTTGAAACGAAAAATGTATGTATTTTCATTTTGAAAAAACATTCTCGATATGTATATCTATAATTTCTTGTAACAATCAAAATAAGATGTTTGTGTTGGTAGTCGCGTCCCTCAATCTCCGCGCCTGGGACGACTGCCCTCTTTTGCTCCCTCCATTTCGTACGAGCCTGATTGATTTATGTCCAGTTAAATTATAATTTTACTTATCAAATCAAATTAACTTACATTTATGCATAAAACTGTAGCATGCATTATGAATAACTGGTGAAGTTTTTCTTGTTTTTTGTGTCTAAAATACTGTTAAAATATTGAATTTATACTATTGTTTAAAAGACAAATTAATTTAACTGCTCATCAATTCTTTCTAAGTAAAATAAGAATAGTTTAAACTTCTGTTTGCAGAAAGATAGAAATTATGAAATTATATCGTGAATATACTTAAGAAAAGCCGCATGAAAAAAAAAAAAAAAAGATTAGTTTTAATTTACACAAAAACGAAAATTCTTGTTATTTTACATATTCTTTCCAGGTGCTTCATATTTACTTGAGATGAAATTGTCTAATCCACTAAAATTTTCTATCCAACGCGATTGTCCAGTAAATTAAAGAAATAAAAATACATTTTTAGATAACAAATGCTTGTAATTAATTTACCGGAAACTAAGAAAAACTGTTCGATTTCAAATCCCTTCAAATATCATGCCTGCAAGTATCCTATTTTTACGTTTAAAAACAAGCCCTAAAATAGAAAGTTTCCTGTTCTTGGGCGGGGGAAAATAGTTTTATGAGAACAGTCTTAAAATAAAGAGCTTCTTTTATTCGTTTAAATTTGCAAAAAATAAATTTCTTTGTTATTTTAAATGTCTCAGCCATATATTGGGTATGTACTTGGGGTGAAATTTTCCGAAAAATTCGAATCCACCGAAAATGTTTCTCTATACTTAATAGTTTATAAAAAGAAACTTTTGATTGGACATCAAAAATCTACTATCTCTAATAATAAGAGGAGGCTTTATCTATTGACCATCACCCCGCAGATCTCAGTTGGGGGTCTAAGGTTACTTACTAGCCATTTGCTTGCACCGCGCCAAATTCTCGCCAGAATCCTTCCTTGCGAATAAATACATTTCCTTGATTATTATTAGATATTTAACATAAAAATGAATATATGTTACGCTCAATCGATTTTGATTAATGAATCAATCATTTTTCATATAAAAATGTGGAAAAAAAAGAGATTTAATATGCCATTTCTTTCAGATTCTGTACAGAACTATTTATTGTCGCGGACTTACACTCCTCTCTAGTATAATCTCCATTGACAACTAAGGTCTGCCCCAAGATTAGTGACATTTTTATAGTGGTTGGCTGGTTGTATGGGGTTTAATGGCGCAAAGTCCGTTTACGGACATGCTGCGTCAAAACATTTTATAGTGAGCCGAAGTGAAGTTTTTTTCAGGTGCATGCAAACAATCAGTGTAGCCAATTATCTTGATCTAGCAAGTTTCTCGGGGGAAGCGTTCCCCCTATCAGGTTTAGTGTTGTAAGCTTATTTATTTTTATCATCGTAAATTAACACAGCTCGTTCTATTGCTATCTATCCTTATTTACTCACTTGGATAATTTATTGCATTGCTAAATTTTGTGTCATGGCCACTTTTCAAGTTGAATGACTGCAGGGATGAGTCACAACTTGTTATGAGTAAGTAATGAAAATAAAATATCCTGATTAAAATGTTTTTTTTCTCAAAATGATTTTTTCGCAATCTATATACAAAATTTAAAATACTACATGCGTTTTAATTTTTGTTCGAAATTCTCAATACATGTAAGGGACAATCTTGACACATACAACGACATTTCTGAGCATCCGTTTTGAAATGTGGGATTATTAAGTTCCTCATATTCGTAATAAAATTTATAAGCATGTAAACTTTTAAAGAGAATTATGTTTAGGTTGGTTGTATATTGTTTAATGGCACAAAATCCCATAAGGGACATGCTGCGCCAAACAAGAATAGACTAAAAACATAAAAATAAAGACCATCAGAAAAGCAATCTGGATGGGGGTCCCATCCAGATGCAGTCAGAATAGTGTAGATAGGGAAGAAAATTAAGAACTAAACAAACGGACTATAAAAGATTTTAGGTCAGAAGTGCAGTCTGGATGGGGCTCCCATCCAGATGTCAGAAAAAATTAAAAGAACAATTCAAGTTGTTTTTAAACCAAACAAAGATGCATAAATCATATTTCAAAGTAAAATCCAGCTTGTTTTAAAAAAGTGAAGAGTGCCCCATGAGGTGTTTCCCCAATGAGGTTTGTCAAGATTGGGGATGATGAGTTAAAATAGATTCTGTATAAGTGCCGGAGACCCGGACAGTCAGTTAAAACATGATGAATGGTCAGGTAATCAAAATGGCAATGTGGACACATGGGAGCATCCTCCCGAAGTAAAAGATGTTTATGAGTGATTCTAGAATGTCCAATTCTCAGACGGGTCAGAAGAACATCGGTTTTCCTTGGATAACACAGAGGCCAGGTCATGATGGTAGGTTTGATGTGGTGCAGTTTATTATTGCATTCTAAATTCCAACTTTCTTGCCATTTACAATGAATAAAGCGTTTGATAAGTAGTTTTACGTCTGAGAATGGAACTTTATGGCGCAACGGATTAAGGGCACGTTTCGCCGCCTCATCCGCTTTCTCATTACCAGGAATACCCATGTGTCCAGGTACCCAGCAAAATAAAATATTATAGCCACGTCTTTTCAATTTATTATAAAAATCAAGGATCAATGAAACATAAGGATGCTTTTTAAATGATTTAATTGCGTAAATAGAGCTATTTGAGTCGGTATAAATGATGAAGGATGAGCTATGATGATGAGAGATGTAGAACATGGCTCTCTCTATTGCAATCAGTTCGGCTGTAAAGACAGAAGTACAAGAATGAAGGCGATAGCTTAATGAAGTGCTCTCACAAAAAATCCCACAACCAACAATATCACCTCTTTTAGAGCCATCTGTAAAAATTTCAGTGTAGTTCTTAAAATTAGCTTGATGTGAAGCAAACAAGTGTTGGAAAACAACCGGAGCCAAGTTGTTTTGATTATATCCTTTAAAAGGATGGAGACAGGTAATATTAGGAGGATTCCAAGGAGGGAGCACATGTGAGGGACATGGACTCACCTTGATCCTATTCAGAGGGCCATTATTAATAATGTTTCTCATTCTGGCTCCAAAACATGGGATGCAAGATGGTCGATGCTGATAAAGAATATCATTGTTGGTATTTAAAATGTAAGTGTGAAGAGGATGGCCAGGATGAGAGAGGACACGGTAATACAATTCTAATGAAAGTTTTTCACGAGTATGGTATAATGCTGGTTCATTACAGTCAACATAAAGACTTAAAATTGGAGAAGTACGAAATGCACCAGAGCAAACACGGAGTGCGCTATGGTGCACAGTGTCAAGTTTTTTAAGAACAGAATTACGGGCAGAGCCGTAGACCTGGCAGGCATAGTCAATTTTAGAACGAATTACAGCACGATATATCTTAAGGAGAGATGTACGGTCTGCTACCCAAGAAGTATTTGAAAGCACTTTAAGTAAATTAAGCGATTTTTCACACTTTGTCCGTAATTGTAAAACATGGGGTAAAAAAGTAAGTTTTTTGTCAAAGTATAGGCCTAGATAACGAACGTTGTCCACAGCAGGAATTTGAGATGTCCCAATCAAAATTTCAGGATCTGGATGTAGATCCTTTCGTCTACAGAAATGAACACATGAAGTTTTTTCAATGGAAATTAAGAAACCGTTTTTGTTAGTCCAGCTAAGGATAGTATTTATTGCTATTTGCAGTTGTCTCTCAATAAAACGAATATCCTGTCCCATACACATAATGCGGAAGTCATCAACGTAAAGATCTCCCTTAACAGAAGGTGGTAGTTGATTAAGGATGTCATTTATTTTAATAGCAAAGAGAGTGACACTCAGGACACTGCCTTGAGGTACACCCTCTTCTTGTACATAGAAACTGGATAAAATCCCCCCAATTCGAACTTGAAAAATTCGAATTGCGAGGAAGTTTTTAATAAAAATTGGGAGGTTCCCACGAAAGTCCAGGTTAAAAAGGTCACGAAGAATCCCATAACGCCATGTTCTGTCATAGGCTTTCGCCATGTCAAAAAATACTGAGACCAAATGGTTGCGTTTAAGAAAAGCTGTCCGAATGTAATGTTCAAGATGGATCAGGTTATCGATAGTAGACCTACCTCGTCGAAATCCACTTTGAAATGCCGCAAGGCAATTGTTAGTTTCTAAAACATGCACGAGGCGGCGGTTGACCATTTTTTCAAGTAACTTGCAAAGGCAGCTAGAGAGTGCGATTGGCCTGTAATTATTAGGATTGCTAGCATCTTTTCCTGGTTTAGGAAAAGGGATAACAATAGCTCTGCACCAAGCGTTGGGGAATTTCTGTTCTGTCCATATTCTGTTGAAAAAGGAAAGGATATTGTTAAGAGAATGTGGTGAGAGGTGCTTAAGCATAACGTATGTAATGCCATCGTGACCTGGGGCAGATAAATGACTGTCTTGCAAGCACTTTAATAGTTCTGATATGATAAATGGTTGATTGTAGGAAAATGAATTATGAGAGTTAAAATTAATCCTGGTCATTTCAGTTTGTCTTTTGTAAGTTAAAAAGGGTTCTGGATATGCGTCTGATTTAGAAATTGATGCAAGGGTGCTACCTATCGTCTCAGCTATGTTTTTGGGAGAAGTGATGGTTTGACCATTCATATTTAGAATGGAAATATTATTTTCAGAGTACAGGCCCATACATTTTTTCACTTTTTGCCAGAGTTCTTTACTTGAGGTGTTAGAGTCAATGCTCGAAATATAGTTAATCCAGGACTCCCGTTGGCTTTTGCGTCGCACTCTTCTAGCTTCAGCCTTTGCTTTTTTGTATGCCATATAGTTAATATTATTTGGATACCTACGAAATAAACCCCAAGCCTTTTGTTGTTTTTTCTTTGCTACTTGGCAATCATTGTTCCACCATGGTTTTCTGTGTTTAGGAGCAGATGACGTTTTAGGTATGCTAGCGTCAGCAGCATTGATAATACAATGAATTATATTATCAAGCGCTTTGTCAATATCTATGTCAGTCTCTATCATGCTATCAGTAATGTCTGCAAGTGCAGTAAAAGTTGGCCAATTGGCTCTGTCGTAAACATATCTTCTCGGATAGTTATTAGAATCTCCACTAGTAGTCAATGATATAAAAGTAGGAAAATGATCACTGCCGTGTAAGTCATTTGAAACCCAAAAGTTCCAGAAAGGATAGAGAAATGGGGAGCAGATTATAAGATCTATTGCATGGAATGTGCGTGTTGGCTCGTGAAAATAGGTATGATCACCGTTATTGAGCAGGCATAAGCCGTTGTCGGATATAAGTTTTTCTATAATATCACCACGTGGATTAGAATCACTGTTTCCCCAGAGTTGGCTATGTGCATTAAAATCACCAAGAATGATATATGGAGCGGGGAGTTGGAGAAGGAGATTATCCAGATCTGCTGAATGAATATTTTTGTTTGGAGATAAATAAATCGTACATATAGTTATGAGTTGATTAATATGCACACGGACAGCAACAGCTTGTAGGTTTGTAGTTAAAGCAATATGTGTATGGGGTAAACTATTGGAGATGAATAGAGCCACTCCACCAGTGGCCCTATCACTGCCGATAAAATCTTTTCTGTAGGTTGAATAGCTGCGTAATTTGGCTTTGACATTGGGTTTTAAATGGGTTTCCTGTAGAGCTAAGCATAATGGTTGGTGGTCGGATAGAATGTTACGGATTTCGTCATGCTTATTGTGGTAGCCACGGCAGTTCCACGAAATAATATTAGACATGAAAAATTTTAATTAAGTAATAAATCTGCGTTATTTTAATCGGAGACAGTAGACATACTATCTCCGTCGTTAAATATTTCATCCGGTTCTGGGTGAAGAGCTAGAGCATCATCTTCCTCCATTTTATCATTCTGCATTGAATGGGTTTTATTTTTGGATGTTCTGCTCTTTTTCCTTTTGGCTGTATTTTCAGATGACACAGAGGCTTTAATTGCTGGAAGGTTAAATTTTTCTGCATCAGATTTATGGTTTGGTTTCACAGATAATGTTTTAGTTGTATTTTGAGAACCTCTATTATGGAGTGGAATTTTAGTAATAACAGATTGTGATGATTTTAAAGAGGCATTTTGAGTTGGCTTAGAAAGACCAGATTTTGGTAAATTAGGAGGAGCAGATTTAGGTGACTTAGGAGAGGCGGAATGCGTTGATCTATTTGTCTTACCAGAATTATTAGACAGGTTGTTTTCTTTTTGACTAGGTTGGCAATTAAGTTTAGTGGGGAGTTCAGTTTGAGTTGCAATGGTTTGATAGGTTTTATTCGCAGTTTTAGATAACGCCGTAGCATATGAAACACCAACTTTGGGTGTCCTGGATTCAACGATTTTGCTTGCTTCGGGGTATGATATATTTTCTTTTGTGCGTATGGTCTGTATCTCTTTTTCCTTTTTCCACTGATCGCAAGATTTAGCATAGGATGGGTGGTCTTTTTTGCAATTTACACAAGAAGGTGGTGCGTTGCATTGTACACTTTCGTGGCCAACTGAACTACACCGACCACATGTGGTTTTACCTCGGCATGATGTTTTTGAGTGCCCAAAGCGTTGACAATTAAAGCAACGCAGTGGGTTTGGGATGTATGGTCTGACAGAACATGATAAATACCCTGCTTTTATATATTTGGGTAAGTTGGGTGTGTTAAAGGTCAATATAATATGCTTGGTAGGTATTTGTACTTGGTTAGCTGGTATTTGTTCATCTTTACGGTTTATTTTTATACGTCTAGCTCCTATGACATTTTGTTCTCTTAAATTTTCCACTATTTCATCTTCAGTTACATGTAGGAGATCAGATTCCGAGATCACTCCACGAGACGAATTTAATGTTCTATGTGGCGATATGGTGACAGCAATGTTAGCGAAGTGAGTACATTTTTTTAAGTTCAGAGCTTGTTGTTTGTTGGTTACTTCAATTAGTAGTTCACCTGTACGGAGTTTTTTTATTGTTTTGGTTTCGCCAACCAGTCCTTGGATAGATTTATTAATCAAAAAGGGAGAAGTTTTATCAAAACTCCCTTCTTGGCGTTTAACGATGAAGAATCTTTCTTCTGTTTTACTTTCATGAGAGTCGGGATTTTTAGATTCCGTATTGGAAACAAAATCTTCGACTCTCTTACCCCATGATTCATTATTATCCTGATTAATAGTAGCATTTGAGGCAGAGCTCAATGCATTATTAGTGTCATTATTAGCTTGTGGGGCTTCCACATCGCATATTTGATTTCCTGAGATTGTAGCCATATTTAGAAAAGATTGAAAAAACGCCAGGCATCGGGCCTGGTCACCGACCCTTCTTCTTACCGTTACTTTAGGCGCAGGTCTCAAAAGGGTGAAAACTATCAACAAACTTCCACGTTTTTCGAACATTGGATTAAACTCGATAACATTTCTTAATCTCTAGTTCTTTCACTTTGGAATCAGGAAGCCAGTAGGTAAGCCTTTACAGCTCTGTCCAACCTACAGCCCCTTTCGCCGAAAGGCACCAGTCTCCCGGTGTTGGTCCTAACAGCCACCATACAAGTATGGCGTCCTCCGATCACGGAACCGAATTTCGGAAATGCCCTGCACTCTGGGACTCGAGATCAGCCTAAAAAGGTAGAAACGAGGCGATGAGATTAAAAAACCTCAACACCCAGAGTGTCTCACGTGAAAAAAAAAACCACTATTGTAGAAAAAAAAGAAAAAGTAATGTGAGAGAAAACTTAGAAACAAGGTGTAATTTTTGTCTTTTTTAAAACCTTTATAATTTTTTTTCCAAAAGAACAAGAACAACGTTAGTAGAACAAAGAGCAGTTTCAGGAAAACAGTAACAAAATCGAAAAAGAACAAAGAGGGATAACAAACTGAAAAGAGAAGACTAAAAAGTGTGAAACAAAGAAAAAAGGATAGACAACCAAAAAGAGAAGAAGACAGGAAAGGAGAAAGATCGCTCGGGAACCCGGGGTCGCGAAACCCGTAAATACCTGAAGAAGGTATTCCCCTGGGGGGAGAATTATGTTTAGATCCAGTTTATTATCATTTTTTATATAACTTTCTGTATCTTTAGACAATGAATAGACATTTTTAATAAAGAACTTTTAAGTAATAAAAGAAAAAGTTAAAATAGTATTTTGAAAAATCGAACGCATGGAGCATTTTAAATTAAACTAATTAACAACTTAAAAATATTTATTTTTAGGTAAATGGAAAGTTTTTCAAAAATGTATTCAATGTATGGTACATAATACCTCTTTGGAGAATTTCTTCTTGAAATAACATAAATAATAAAATTATAAAAGTTTAACTTCTCCTTAAAGTAATAAAATAAAGTAATTTTTAAAATAAAAAGTATAGTATATTAAGTGCAGTATATTAAGATGTGATCGTAAAATTAAAAACCTACGAGTTACCTTTTTTATATCTGTTAACTAGTTGGATGTGTCAATCACAATACTTTCTTCTATCTCGTACATGTTAATACTCGGAATAAAACATAGTGGAAGTCAAAAATTAAACCCAGATTGGATACTTGGGTCATTCAGTATGATTTTTTCCAATCTTTTTTGGTTAATCAAACCTTATATAATCTCCTCAGGCATCTACAGCTTCCGGCATCCGGCTCTCCAAAAGCCGTCGAATTCTAAGACACTGTTATATAGCAACACAACAACTTGGTCTATCCCGTCCCGAAAATTGTACAAAAATCGCTATCACAGTTTTCCCTTCTGGGAAGAACCCCCCCCCCCCCCCATTTTCAACTGGGGCCAAACGTACATAGACAAAAAAGTTTTGTTCAGTACTATGCATAACATCGAACACTTTCCGATGATACACTGTTAAAAATATCCCTGTAAAATTACGGGCAGAGGCGGGCATCAGATATTCCAGTCATACCCCGTAAAAAAAAACATGCTCATCATTTTGTGCAACCCGTGAAACAGGATATAATGCACTTAAAAACACAATAACACTTTACTTACTGTTCCATAGCTCGTAGCATGTTAGATAATCATCACAGAATCGGTTTTTGGCGGGATAAAAAATATGTTACGGTCGCAGTTAAATGCCATTATTTTTCAAAACATGAATAAAATGAAGGGTTGTACCCTAGCGGAGGAAAATGTATGGGGTCGTACAGTATTTTTGCTAACAGATGGAGTAGAACTGTAAGAATATGTGCATTGCCCTTACTTTTCTACTATCTAAAGGATAATGCCGCTTATTGAATGGATCAGACAGACCGTTTTTCATCAAATAAGGCTGTTGTCCGTGAAAATTGAGGGGCAAACGCTCATGAAGTTACAGTTTTTTCTGAGAGGGTAAAATAATGAAAATGGCACAAAAATCTCTTTTATAGTGCTCCCTTCTGTCACAATATCCCCAAATTCAACTGGGTCCTGGTCGCCATAGCCAAAAACATATGAGGACATGAGTTTCAAAACTTGCCTTATTCAAAATTTCAAAAAATCGTGTTCTCTTTATCAATCTATTTTATTGCAAAGCATGCACCGAAAACACAGTACAATCTGCAAAAAACTAGTCTTATGCCGTATTTCTGGCATTGTAAAATCTTGGTTTGCAATGAAAACCAATGGACGCAGATAGGGGTTTTTCGCGATTTCCCCAAATTGGATTTTCTGGATAACGCGAGTTTTGAAACTCATGTCCTCATATATATGAAATTTAGTTCAATTACGTATATAACTTCATACACTGTTCGATGGTACAAAAACGCAAATAGCACAAAAAATCACTATTACACCGCCCCTTCCAGAGGAATATTCCCAAATTCAAGTGGAACCTGCTATCATATAGACGAAAACATATATATGAAATTTGTTTCAGTTATTTGCTTAACTTCATACACTTTTCGATAATACAAAGAGGACGCAAACATAAACGGACAGAAAAACCTTTTTGGAAAAACGTGCTTGTAGGGAGCTTTCAGCAATAAAACGTGTAAATACGTCGAAAACAGGAAGTCGAAAAAAATTTCGATTACAATACTATCTTCTATGACAGATAGAAGAAAGTAGAAATGTAACATGTAAAACGTGTAAATCCATCGAAAACCGTAAGTCGAAAAAAATTTCGATTACAATACTTTCTTCTATGATTTATAGAAGAAATTACAAATGTAACATATTACACAAAACGAAAGAAAACAAAAGGGTATAAAAAAAGGATATCCAGTTTTAATACACCAAAACAATTTTTTAAGAGTAAAAGAGCATGTAAATAAGCCCACAGATACAGACATATATATATATATATATATGAGGATGTGTGTTTCAAAACTCGCCTTATCCAGAAAATCAAATTTGGGGAAAACTCGGAAAACCTCTGACTGCGTCCATTGGTTTTTATTGTACACCAAGATTTTACAATGCCAGAAATACACAATAAAACTAGTTTTTTGCAGACTGTTCTGTTTTTTCGATGCAGTTTTACCAATGAATAGATTGATAGAGAAAATTCGATTTTTTAAATTTTGCATAAGGCGAGTTTTGAAACTAACGTCTTCACACACACACACACACATATATATATGTGTGTGTGAGTTGTGGTTTTAGAGTTCCCAAAACACTCTCCGCCTAGCAACAGGATACGGCCAGCACTTTCCATGAGAAACTTGTAACCTCAGAGCAGCAGATGGAATTGAAATTGCTGATGTGCAGTTTTGCATCTCTGAGCTTGGGAACAATTAACAACCCAAGTTCAGATTTCATTTCGAAGTGGCTGAGATTGGACGTATTTTTCTAGCTCTAGACGAGAGCAGAAGTCGCTACGAAACCAGACAAAAGTCCGAGATGAAGTCTCAGATGCTGCGGGCAGATCCACAACCCCCCTACCCTCCCGTAGCTTTGTAAATATAGCTATAACTTGATGTGTAACGTATAATCCAGAACCATTAAACTCCTTTTATTCATTAATTATGGCCTTATTCTATCATATGGGGACATCGGCCTCCTAGAACCTAATAAATTCCCCTAGACAGAGCTACCACTGGATTTTATGCAACTAACTTCAACGACTTTTTTTTCAACTCTGAAAAAACAGTGGGGTTATTTCATTTTTATCGACGCACGACAAAAAAGAACGCTATTCGAAGATACCGATTTCTTCTCTCTCTTTCTACTGAAGAAAAGTCATACCAACAAAAAAGTAGGTCAACTCTGAAGATACTGTTTCGTTTCTCTGATTAGCGCACTGGTGATTCAAGATTTTGTTCCTTTCCTTCTGCCATTCAAAACAAGATCATTTTCAGTGAAAAAGAAAAAGAGTGCGGGTAACTTAAAGTATTTCTTTTTATCTGTACGTATATAACGGATCAACATATATGAAGTAAGTGGCATATTTTACATTACTTTGGAAAATGTTGTTAAAAGATATTAAAGTAGTCGCAAGTCAAATCAATTCCGCGAGGACTGATCGCATTAAATTGTTACATAATTTAATTTTTAAAACGGAGAGTGGAAGGTTGAATAGGAAGGAATTAAGAGAATTTCAGTGTTTTAATTTTAAAGAAGGAGATGATCAATTTCAAACGAAATTAACAGAAATTCTGGGCGAATTTTCCCAAATTCATTTAGTTTGTATAGCCAATTTATTGCATTTAGACGTTCACGGAGGCGACTCGGATATTGTGAAACGTATATTACAGGCTCTAACTGACTTAGAAACCTTTGAAAATTCCCTTACCTTACATACAGATTCCGAAACAGAAATTGAATATGAAAATAGTTCGCGAAACACATTAAATGACACCGCAAACTCTGACTACACAAAAGCTCATGCACATTATACACCAACTGGCACTCAGTTTGCACCACGCCACACGATTTCATTTTCCGACATTGAGAGCTTGTTACAACCGTTTTCGGGAAAATCTTCCGACAATATTCTAAAATGGTTTGAACGTTTCGAAGGCTTAGCAGATAGCTTTGCGTTATCCGAGATTCAAAAATTCATCTTTGTTGAGAGAGCACTTACAGGGACCGCTTTATTATTCGCGCGTGGTGAGTCAAATATTACCTCGAATAGTACGCTGAAGCACGCCTTGATCACTGAATTCAAACACATCTCATCACCGGAACAAATCCATGAGACGTTGGGAGCACGCAGCTGTAAGCCCAATAAAAAATTCACTGAATATTTCCTGATCATGAAGAAAATAGTCCAAAGGGGTAATATCGACGACGCGTCCCTCATGCACTATATTATTAATGATATACAGAACACTCCTAGCAATAAAGCTATATTGTTCGGGTGCGCCACGCTTGCCGAATTCATAAACAAGCACCAAATTTACGAACGAATTTGTGAGCAGAGCCCTAAATTTACCAAACAAAGTCACCGGCTACACCCAACATTCCTAAAATTAACCAAACGGAGAAAACTGCAAAATTAACCTGTTATAACTGTTTGGCCCCAGGTCACCGTTCTAGCCAAAGTGTGCATTTAAATAAAGGAAAAAAGTGCATGAGATGTGCACGTTTTGGTCATGCTTCCAATCAGTGTACGGTACAAACTCCGGAAAGCAAGCGTTCGACTCAGGGCACCTCCCCATCACGCAAGACGGCGCGAAGCCGAGACGAACAAATTCATGTAGTAGAAATGTGTCATCCTCATCCGCGCATGGAGAAATCTGTAAAAATTTCCAATTTACAGATAAATTCAATTTTAGACACAGGAAGCCCACTGACAATACTGAGAGAAGACATTTATCAACAAATTGGGTCTCCCCCCTTCACCGGACCACCTGTTCAATTGTCTGGTATCGGCAACGGTACTATTCAACCCAAAGGTTCGTTTTTTACGGACATGGAAATTGATGATAATATTTTTTCTACAACTGTTTGCGTAGTTAAGTCTTCTCATATGTCCATGCCACTTATCTTGGGGACAGACATTATATTTCAGGGCTCTCTCACATGCGACAA